>ML739410.1:0-16948 GCA_009193565.1 Aspergillus coremiiformis
AAAAAAAAAAAAAAAAGAAAAGAAAAGAGTCAACATGATCACCCATCGCTTCAATCCCGATTTCACCGACAATGTCATCAACGCGATGGGACCCAAAACCTCTCCGCGGTTCCGCCAGCTGATGGCCAGCCTGATCCGTCATGTGCACGACTTCGCGCGCGAGAACGAAGTCACCGTCGAGGAATGGATGGCGGGCGTCCAGCTAATGAACTGGGCCGGTCAAATGAGCAACGATAAGCGGAACGAGGGACAATTGATCTGCGACCTGATCGGATTGGAATCGTACGTTTACCCCATACTCATGCACACTCAAAACTCATCTGGTCGATCCCTACCGCCGTTCTCATGCTATCACGACAGGTACTGACCATAAGCATTTCAGTCTGATCGATGAAATCACCTTCAAACTCGCCGATGAAGCCAACGATGCTCCCACCGCAACCGCCATCCTGGGCCCGTTCTTTCGTGCCGACACCCCCTACCGCAAGAACGGCGATACCATCGTCAAGGGCGTTACCGACGGCGAGATGGTGTTCATGCATGGCCGAGTGATCGATTTCGCCACCAAACAGCCCCTGGCGGGTGCCACGGTGGAGGTGTGGCAGGCCTCAACCAACGGGTTGTACGAGCAGCAAGATCCGAACCAGGAGGAATTCAACCTCCGGGGAAAGTTCGCGACGGACGAGGAGGGGCGGTACTACTTTTATACCCTGAGGCCTACACCGTACCCTATTCCGTATGATGGTATGTTTCCCTCTTTTCCCCAGTGTGGGAGTATCTGTGAGGCTGAAATGTGGTTGAATTACAGGACCGGGTGGCAAGTTGCTGCAGCTTATGGATAGACATCCGTTCAGACCAGCTCATATTCATATTATTGTGAGCCTTCCTTCCTTCCATCCCACTTGACACGGGGAATAGCAGACTAAACAGGAATACACAGGCCACCCTCGATGGCTACAAGCCTCTCACGACGCAGCTCTTCGACAGCAAAGACCGGTATTTGACCGACGACTGCGTCTTCGCCGTCAAGCACTCATTGATTGTGGACTTTGTACCGCGCAAGGATGATGCGCACGCTAATCTTGAGCTGAACTATGATGTGAAATTGGTGCCGTGCCAGTCGAAGACCGCCAACGGTGAGAATGGCGCATAAGCGTTTTCGTTCTCTTGATTGACCTCTGTAAATATTATTAAATGCTATACCTTTGAGCCTCGCGGGTGCCTGTAATGAATCCACAATGGAAGCCATGAAGTCCGAACCGATGTCTACCATCTCAAGTTAATCCACGTAGTTCTCACCAACCCCATCATTCCCCAAATCCCCACAAATCCAGATACTCAACCCCCCAATACCAAACGAAACAATCAACATGACACAAAAAAAGCAAAAGAAAAACCAACAAACCAAACCCCAATCACAACCCCCCCACAAACCGCCCAACAACCTCCCCCACAACCTCCGGCGCCTCAAGACAATGCCAATGCCCAACCCGATCCAAAACAACCATGCTCTTCCGCGCACTCGCCACACCCTCAAAAACAACCCGACACCCCTCCAACGAAGCCGACCTATCCTCCTCGCCAGCAAGAAGCAAAAACGGCGCCCTCACAGCCGCATAATCAAGCCGCGGCGCAGCGGCAAGGGCCTCACAAAGCGCGCCATAGCCAACGGGATCCTGCGCGATGAGAAGTTCCCGGATAAACGACTTCGCGAGCGCCGAGCACCCGGAGCCGGTTGCTTGGTGTGGGATGGAGTTCGCGAGGGGTTCCATCCCGGCTGGGGATTCTGTTAGTGAGATTGCGGAGGAGGGGGGTGGGAGCGAACCTTTTGTGACGGTTTGTTTGCGCGTGGTCATTGTTGTTGTGAGGGTTGGGGAGGGGTGTGTTGGTCCTACTGCTACTATGGCTTTTATGCGCGGTGCGTGGTCGATTCCGAGGTTTGTGGCGACGAGGCCGCCCATTGAGTGGCCTATTGCTATTGCTTGGGGGATGGAGAGCGCGTCTAGGACTCCGATTGTGTCGGCGGTGATGGATGCGATGGATATCTGGTGTCCGGTGTAGGGGGAGCGGGCGGAGCCATAGGTGTCGAGGGTTATGCAGCGGTGGTGGGGTGTTAGGTAGGGGAGGATGGGGAAGTAGTAGTTTTGGGAGGAGCCGAGGCCGTGGATGAAGATGATGGTTTGGCCGTTTGCTGGTGCGCCGTTGGGGTGTGAGTCGGCGTAGTGGAGTTGGTGGTTGTTTATGGTGAGGAATGGCATCTTTTGTTTGGTTTCTCATTTGGAATTTTTATTTTATTGTATTGTATTGTTTTATTGTGTTCTTTTTAATGATATCAATCGGGATATAGTGAAAGACGACGGGATATCGTTCTCTGCCGTTGTTCCCGCGCTAAGCTGAGACCCGACGAGGGACATCCGAAGTGGATCGGATCGGATCGGATGCTAAAGACTGATAGTGCATGAGCCGTATAATCTAATTATATACTTGCATAGACAATAGGATGATGATCTATTCCTCATCCATGAAGTGGGCGCCAGGACGCGGGGTAGAGCGAAGTCCATAGACTTACATGAGGCATACAGTACAGTGCATGAGACGAGGTTCTATGTTCGTCCCGCATCCAACCGGGCCAATTCCTGTTCAAATTCCTCGTCAGTATCGAATTCCCAGGCAAATTCTTCTAGCAAGAGAGCCGTATCATCTCGGAAGGACTCCTCTGCTGGTAGACTAATTGGAGCTGGCCGATCCTGCGGTGCCCGGACAGTACACTGTGCAGTCGCAGCCGTTTCAGCTTCCCTGATCACGTCCTCATCGTAAAAGATCGAGCAGTCGGAAAATTCGTCCTCATCGTTCTCTCCGCTTTTGACCTCATTAGATTCCGTAGAGCCATCCACGTTTCCGACGCTAGTTGCTAGGCCCACAGCTTCCGCGTCGCTTAATTCATCATTCTCCGAGCCTGATTCTTCGCAGGTATCCGCTTCCGTGCTGATAGTGTCAGGCTCCGTATCTTCAAAGGTCGTCTGCTGCTCCGCAAGGGCCTGAGGACCCTTCTTAAGAAAGTTGAATAGCGATGGCTGGCTGGACGGCACAGTGGGTGCACTGGGATCAGATACACCGAGTCGTCGTCGTTCTTCGCGAGCCTTCGCTTCTTTCTCGGCCTTCTTTTTCTTGTTGGCTATGCGTTTCTTCTCCTTCTCCCGGAGCTTCTGGGCTCGGCGTTCCCGCTCTTCTTCTCGTTCTATGCGGGCGATCTGAGATGCTGTGAATTTCAGTCGTTTGTTGCTGCGTTGATACCGGCGGCGGACGGTTCGCGATTTTTCTAGAACGACTCGCTTCGGCGGGTCGGTCATCTTGATCTAAAGCGGGAATAGAGGAAAATGCTAGGAATTCGGTCCCTTGAGACTGGCGAAGTATATATAGACATTGGAGAGGCTCATATAGAAATGGAATAATAATATTGAAAGTACGAGTAACAAAGGCTGTTGTTGAGGAGGACCGTAAAGGGAAGTCGTAGGTGTCGTCCAAGTTGCCTACGGCGTTAAGTTGTGCCGAGGCGGGTTCATTTTTTGTATACTTTATTTTTTTTTCTTCTCCCTTGTCCTGTCTCATACTTTTTATTTGAACAACAGGCGTAGTAGTCCGACTTTCTATATCTATTTACGCGAATTTAAATTTCCACTAGTTCTACCTACAAACGGGAGTCCCTAGCGGGATCCCAGCAGACAGGTGAGTGTTCCCCGGTGTTCAAGTTATCCATATCCTCTTGAGACAAGTCAAAGTCGAAGACCTGTGTGTTCTCGATGATACGAGAGTCGGTCACCGACTTGGGAAGAGGGACATAGCCCTGCGAACAAGATCAATACTCTCGCATAGGAATGTGAGGGAATAGGAACGACATAGTATGTACATACCTTCTGCAAGCTCCACCGGAGCAAAATCTGGGCAGGAGTCTTGTTGTACTTCTTGGCCAGACTCTGCAAAATGGGCTCCTTCATCCGGGTAGCCCGAACCAATGGCGAATAAGCTTCAACAACGACATTGCGCTTCGTCAGCCAGTCGACAATGTCTTCTCTCGCACACCAGGGATGAATCTCATATTGCCCGACGGAGATCTGCCCGCCCGCGCCGCTGTCGATGTATTCTTCCAGTTCGTTGAGGTGGTGGATACCGTAATTGGAAACTCCAATGGAACGAATCTTGCCGGTCTTCTGCGCTTCTACCAGAGCCCGCCAGGCGCCCAGGCGACCTTCTTTTCCTCCGTATGGAGCGTGGAGCAGCACCCTTGTCGGTATCAGTTATGTGGATTTCATACGGGATTGGGAGGGCAGCTGTTACAGGTCAATGTAGCTAATTCCGGCTGCATCCGCAAGGCTAGCTTCGATGGCCTCTTTGGCCTTCTCGTATGACATGTGGGTGATGGGAATCTTGGTTGTGTAGAAGATTTTGGAACGGTCAATGCCCGACTTGCGGATGGCTTCGGCGCATTCGACTTCGTTCGCGTAGTGCTTGGCGCTGTCGACCTGAGATGTTGAGTTAATCTAATGATTCAATCGATTCAGAGCAAACTCCGTACATGGCGGTAGCCCGTTTCCAGGGCCTTCAAGGTCATCTTCTCGGTGATATCCGGTGGACTACACCGATCGGTCAGTGTTGATGTCGCGCATGTTTTTTAAATGACTATGTCAGCTCTAAAGACTCACGTCTGGTAGACCTAATCCAAGACAGTTGTTAGAATTATATCTCTGGATGTTCTTCGCGTAATGTTCATCCGCCAGAAACTTACACCAAAACCAACGACGGGAATCTCATATCCCGAGACCAACTTGTGGGTGGATTGAAGCGAAAGCGGAGCCATAATGTAAGCCCTTGAAGAAAATATTTGTCTGTCAAATAGTTTGCAGAATAGAAGTAGGAGGACAAATACCACCAAAGAAGCAACAAGACATTACACCGGCTTGCTTAGACAATTTATTCCACAGTACGGAGTACGGAGTACAGAGTAGGAATTCCCCTTTTCGGCCAGATCAGCGGCCCTGGCAAGCGGACTATTCACTAGTTTTTCGATGGCGTTGTGGTGGAACTGCTTAGCGATGGGTTCCAATCACGTTAACCAGAGCCTATCAATCTTATCGATAACGGACCCAAAGATCAACGCTAGTCCACTTAAGGGAGTGTCCCGCACCGGGACAAAACTCGCAACAAGAAATCCACTTAATTTCTACCTTCATCCCAAGACGAACGTCATCGACAACCTCTATTACTCCTTAGACAAAAGGACAGAAAATTCGCCCTCCACTACGGAAAGCGAGCCCCCCAATCTCAGACCCCAACCGACTCAAACTCCAATATAAAATCCAACCGCTCCGCAAAGCCCCTCACCTATTCTCGCCAGCCCCCCCGCGCGCAACAAAATGCGCTTGATCAAGAATAAGATCGAGCTGAACGGCTCGGGAACAGTCACCTTGTGCCCCGAAGAGCCCGAGGACATGGTAATCACTTGGTCCTTACGCGATCGCATCTACCCGATTGCTGAGCAAATTCCTTTCAGTGGCATGCATACAATCTGATCCGGCCTGGTGATCTTCTCCGCGCCAGTGCCATTCGCCGCGTCACCACCACCCAGGAGACGGGGTCGACGGCCTCCGCTCGTGTTCACCTGACGCTCGAGATCCGGGTCAAGTCGCTGGATTTCGATCCCCAGCTTTCCCAGCTGCATGTGGGTGGGCAGATCGTGAACGAGACGCAGCACACCAAGGTGGGGCAGCACCATACGCTGGATCTGGAGTTGAATCGCAACTTCACGCTGGAAAAGGAAGTGGGCTCGGATGGGGAGGGGGTCGGGTGGGATAGTATTGCGGTGCAGATGCTGAAGGATGCGGTGGATGAGGGTGGGAAGCGGAGGGCAGAGGCGGTGGCTGTTGTGATGCAGGAGGGGTTGGCGCATATATGTTTTATTGGGCAGTTTCAGACGATTCTAAAGCAGAAGGTTGAGATGTCCGTTCCGCGAAAACGCCAGGGAGGTAGTGATCATGATAAGGTGAGGGGGAATGCGTCCTTTCTACAGCGATGGCCATGGCTAAAGGGGATCAGGGATTGTCGAAATTCTACCAAGTTACGCTCGACACCCTTCTTCGGCAGATGGAGTTCAACACCAGCGCTACATCTCTCGCCAGCAATGACCCCGTGCGGCCAGTTCTCCTGGCTTCGCCGGGCTTTGTTGCCGCTGGTTTCCTGAAACATATCCAATCTGTCGCAGCGACTAGCATGCCTGCCCTGAAGCGTCTACTGCCGAGTATCGTGGTCGTCCACTCCGCTTCCGGGTACCTCCATTCGCTGGCGGAGGTTCTCCAGTCACCCTCGGTGAAGACGATCCTCGCCGACACCAAGTATGCCCGGGAAACCAAACTCATGGACGACTTCCTCGAGCAGCTTCGGAAGGAAACCAACAGAGCAACTTACGGGCCGCGCGAGGTCGAAGCAGCAGTTGATCAAGGCGCGGTGGGCCGCGGTGGCGGCGTCCTGATCATCTCGAATCGCCTGTTCCGATCTCAGGACGTGGCAGAGCGTAAGCGCTGGGTGTCACTGGTCGACCGTGTGCGGGACGTGGAAGGCGGAGAGGTACGAGTGCTCAGCTCCGATCATGAGAGTGGACGGCGATTAGATGGATTGGGGGGCATCGCCGCTCTCTTGACCTTCCCCGTCGTCGAGGAGGATTTCGACTCCGATGAGGAGCAAAGTTGACCAGGGTAATAAAGAATCATTACAGCACCGAACAAGCCCACCGTAACTCCAACTCTTCCAAGCTGACTTGTGTAGCCATGTAACCCCATCTTCCCAACCTATGTCCTCCCTCAAACAGTGAATGGCAGCCATTCTCCCTCGAGGGGAAACACCAAAAAAAGAAAAGAAACACCAGTTTCACCACCCACATAAGATTGTCTTTGACTCCCACCCTGGACGCCTGTAACGCGAAGACCCGCTGGTCGAAGTCGAGGCTGACGATGACGCATTTATACACACTGTCTGCCTTCCAGTTGATCATCTCGATTCGCAGTTCGGCTTCCTGCTGTCTGACCCTCCTATTAAACACTGGACGAATAAGCAGCCGTGTCTCCATTGCGCATTCGCAACTTGCTCTGACCGCCCCTGTGATCATTACACGGTGGCTTGGATTTGTGCACTTCTGCGAGTGCTCAAAGGGCATGAGGAGGCGTGGAGACCAAATCAGTCATCTGCTCTAGACCCTGTTCATCAACTTGGTGGGCTATACAAGATGCCAGTGCCAGGGTAAGACTGTAAGAAGATTTGTCAATGCGCGCTCCAAGGAGATCACAACACAAGTGGAGAACTGTATCATACATTTTACTTTCGGTACAGGGAATAACCGTGGATTACCGTATATAGGCGAGCAAAGAGCAAGGCACGGGCACAGAATAATTTGCCATCGGTTGATGTCGTTGTGGTACTGTATATTGGGCTAGATCAGATGGGAGTATACTGTGGAGCGGTTCTAAGAAGTGGTCAGTTGTGGAGTCCAAGAGTGACGCTCGAAACCCTGATACCTTGCTTTAGACTACTATTAATTAAGTGATCACCTCAGGATTAACCACTTATCTCTTCATGGCTACTAGTAGTCTGAATTGAACATTGGAGCAACTTGGTAGGATCCAGACCGAGAAACCCGCATAGGAAGGCCGAACCATAGACACTTGTGGTGGGATTGAGGATATGATGATGTACAGTACAGTACAATTTGATTATATCAGCGTGTTTTCTGATGTCAAGAGCCTGATAATGTTAGCAGTGAGCATGCCAAAGGCAGAAACGGTCCAAGAACCACAGCAAGCCTACTAATAATTGACACTATATCACCGACAGAAACGTGACAAAGAACTAAGTCTCGCCAAGTCCATGAGTCCAAGTTCCACGCCAATCGGGACTCGGCCATTGGAATTGCTCCAGAAATTAAATCTTAATTAGCGCAAGCTTTAGGCAACATCCACACGAAGAAAAAAAAAAAAAAAAAGCAAATTTGACGCGGTTCCATTGAAGTTGGTTACTAGTTAGTATGTCGGCATTTGATGTATAGTACGGAGTACCTTTTATAGACCAGTCACCAAATAGGTAGTTGTGGAATGCGGAGAACAGCTGCCTAATGACGATTTTAACTCCGGTTTGGACGTGACCGTCATGGATATTGCCTTTTCTTTCTCTTTTTAACATAATCCATATGTAGCGTGAAGATCCAACTAAGGCTTTCTGTGCCTAGTATGATTGAGTGGCTGTATAGGTAAAGTCCGGAGTACGTCGTAAAATGAGAGGCTCGCAGTAAACTCCGTAGGAACCTCCAAGTAGCACATGTTCTGAGCAAGTTGGTACCGTCACGCGTTCCTCTTCCTTTCTTTTTCTTTCTGCATGTTTAATTTTTACCCTCATCCCGAGACATGCATCCATCATTAGGCAGGGAAATGAATAGAACTGACAAAGAAAAATCCCCAACACCAACAACCAATGCACGGGGTTCACGGGTATTGGAACTATTACTCGAAATGAAAAAAAAAAAAAAAAAAAAAACAAAAAGTATCCCACAAGGCTGATGAACATGTCCAATTGAAGGATTCTATACAAGCCCGGGGTATCGATATTGCCTACTAGGGCAGAAAAGTGTCTATTTTAGGAGGTATGTACTGTATAACCCGACTTTCGGACATACATCCTGACTTCTATACAATTGGCTCTCTACTTCGAGTCTCGATCTTCATATTGCCAACGCCAAGATAGAAACAGTCTCGGGCATTATTTGTCATGGGCGTTCGTTGTATTCCCTAACGATTAGGCCGCAAGGCGCCTGGCCAGTGACTCCTGACCTATGCAACGTTCAGCCGCGCGAGTCATGCACTGCTTGTCTACAGAAAAACATGATAATGGCGCTTCTCGATCCACGCATTGGAAGAATATACATACGATGTCCTACCGGGCTCCTGGCATGCTCTTTCTCCTGGAATCTATCCATCCACTGTCCTGGTCTGGGAACGGCGGCTAATGTAGGGGAAGGGTTGAAAGAAAGAGAAAAAGGGCTTGGACCGCCGACGATCATTCTAAGCGAGGTACAGATAATGGTTGACTAAGTATCTACCTTACCAGGTGAATTTTAATTGATTTGATTTAGTTATCTTTCTTGTCTTAAACTTTTAACGGTCGAACTGAAGAGTGGATCTGTTTTTTCTTTGTCTTGATGCATGGTTGCTTGTCCATGTGGAGAGTTGATGGTTCGGATTTAGGGTAAGTGTGCGGAGTTACTGTTTTGTTTGTTTTCTTTGCTTTGCTTTGTCTTCTTTTTCTGTGTCGGTTTCCCATTTTTTTTTTTTCGACTTTGGGATTTTGATTTGATGGGGTTCTTAGTTATTCTCTTTGTTACAGTTGTCTTTCTTTTTTTTTCTTCTTCTTCTTTGACTGGTCACTGGGTTAGTAGATTCCGGTGATATCCGTTTCTTTCTTTCTTTGTTTCTTTTTTGCAAACATTGTTGGGAAACTAGGGCTTTTGATTTGGTGATTTAGTTAGGGTATATCTCTAATATCCGAGACAAGAAAACATGAACTAAACGGCTAATAGAGAGAGAAGAAAGAAAATAAAACCAAAAACTCGCTAGCTATTCATGCAATAAACTCGATATCACGACTCCGTTCTGGCAAGTAAACTCACGAAGTTCAGAGACGAAGAAATCTAAGAAAAGGGACCAATCAAAGAGAGAAAAAGAGAAAAAAGAAATTGATGAAGAAATGGAGGCTAGGCAGTCGTAACAGTGACAGCCCCTCGAGGGGCTTTCATCCTCGCTCGTCTTCGGGTATGCGAAGGAACCGGTAATCCGGATCGCGAAGTGTCACCTTGTTCTCGATGTGAATCTAGATACCGTAGTTGTGCTTCGCATTGTTGCGCCGTATACGGCTTGGTTGACCCTAGCTCGCGCATCTAACGCCTTAGCTATCAGCAGACAAGCCATCGTGAACGACACTCGCGGTCTGTCGGTGAAATCTCACCTTCTGCGCTATTAAATCATATTTTTGACTCTCCCAGTAATCCCTAGCCCTTATGAGCAGTTGAATCTAAACCCCCTGAATATTAGCAGCTGGCACGAATAAGACGGTGGATTTGATGTACGTACTCACATCGCTCTCATCCCACCGGGCCTGGCGCTCTTTGCGCCTCCGCAGCATCCGCATCTGTAGGCGGGCCTCCGAAGCGTCCTTGTTGAATTTCTCTCGAAACATCTCCCGGATGCGCTTCCATGCCAGGTTCTGTTCTCGAAGCCGTTCAACAAATGCATCTTCCTCTTCGGCTTGTGGGTCTCGTCGCCCCCGGCCTGGGGCCCGAGTCCGTTGGTGTGACTGAGGATCAACTTGCTCCCGTCGACGTTCTTGCTCCAATCGCTGGAGCCCTTCCGGATGAGGTAGTATGCTAACTAGCCCTTCGCGAGTTACCGCGGTTGGTTTAGGACTTCGTCTGCTTCGCTTGGCAGGAGGTGGTGGAGGTGATAGGGCGGCTATATTGAAGCCGTAATCTGGTTCTGGGGCAGGGCCGGGACCAGCAGTTACAGTTCGGGGGAAATCGCTCGGGAAGGGCGCCGTGATCCCCAGCCCATAGTGGGAAACAGATTCGGCCACGCCATATGCATATTCTTGCGAGTGACGGCTGAGAGCTGGACTGGGTTGAGCGTGAGTAAAGGAGCTGTCAGGAAGGCTGATTGGTGTTAACATGGCATTGAGTGGGAAAGCTGCCGCCGAACTATACGGGTGGTGGGCCCCTCCATAAGGAGACTGTGGAGCATAAGGATTTGTCAGTATATGACGTCTCTGTGTGGGTATCAGGCTAGTACGTACAGCTTCTGCTCCAGACCACTGAGATTGAATCGTTGCATAGAAGTTGTCCATTCCCTCTTCCGGGTGAAGATCGCCTTGCCCATATGGCATTGGCCCGGTATACTCACCTGGAGTCCGAGGAAACATGGAGCAAGCAGATAGGAAGACTAATGGTGTTTGGCGGTTGAAGGATCAAGCGTTTGATGAGACAATGACAGAGAAAGTAAAAACAACGGCGGCAAAAGAATGAGATGGACGTATTTATTGGGGTCAGAGTCGGTAGTATAATAAGCAGTAATTCCTTCTGGGAGAATCAATGAAAGCTAACTTCTTTCATAACACTGAAGTCATAATTGGGAGAGACTGGGGCATTAAATAGATAGAAGAAACGAAGTATTAATGGTAATGTTATGCAGCTTCATCTCCTTAACAGAGAACAACGAGAGGACGCGGACTGCCTTACGAGGCAGGCTAGAATTCTTCAATGGCTTTTTTTTTTTCTCTCTCTCCCTCCCTCCCTCTCTCTCTCTCTCTCTCTCTCTCTCTCTCTCTTCCTTCTGTTAAGACCTGGAGAGCTCCAAAGGACATGTAGATACCGCCGACCACGCTGTGCCGCACAAAGTCGCTCTTAACCAGAGGTGTAAACTTGACGATGAGCCCGCATTTAAGCGCCAACTTATCCCAATAGACGACATTGGCTTCCAGGAAACCCCATCGCTCATCCTTTGACATGACATGAGGAGAAGAAATCCAGCCCCCAAACTTTCGGGGGCGCAGACTTTGCATTTCAAAAGGCCCACATGGTTATTCGATGGCAAGGCGGCACCTGGGATCGTAGTAGTTCCAGCGCTCTGGTTCTCCAGGGGTGGAAACCGTGGGTTGGACATCATGGCGGCCCGCCGTATCCTAGGATTAAAATGACGGTCGGGTGGATCAGCGTTGTTGAATCTGACAATAAAAAAAAAATGAACTAGTACAAATGAAATTATGAACGGGCTTTCCAAAATTCAATTAAAAGGGGTCATTGGAAGAGACCAAATTAAAAAAAGAAAAGAAAAGAAAAGAAAAGAAAAGAAAAAATATTAATAGTCCAAAAATTATAAAACAAAATTCCCGAACACAATACAAGCGAACATCTTTCTATGTCTTCTACTCCGTAGTTAGTAGTCCTATAGGACCGGAGAGGTTGATAGATAAGCTAGTAGTAGTGTAGCCCCAACAATCAACCAGGATTCCATATTCGGGACGAATAGATGGAAACAAGACACACAAGAGCGCTGCTCTATACAGAGTACCTAAGACCCGTATCCTTCATAGGGTCAAGATCCATTCAAAGAAAGGGGAAAAGCTTGCGGATGACATGTTACGGGACCGCCCAAACGGGCCATCAAGCGCTTCTTCGTCACTGCGGCCGTAAATCACCAAGGGATGAGGAACGAACTAGTCAGGGATTGACAAGACTTTGGAGGGGTGAATCTTGCTCTGACTACCAAGATGACCGAGAACCGGGCTTCGATTCTTTCAGTAAGTCGAGTCTAGCGAAGTTAGTTATCCGGAGACCCCAAGCATTAAGGTATCTAGTAGTCATCCTCAAGAATCCTCCCGGTGGTCTACCGACCAAAGCCACGTGTCCCCGACAATATCAACTCGTTACGCGCCAGGTGAGATGAAGACCGACTGGAGATTGGCTGTGAGCTCTTCAATTTTTCCAGACTGTCAGCCGTGGATCTCGGAATAGCACAAGCGCTTAAACAGATCAATCACGGAGGTTTACTGGCAAGAAGAAGAAGAAGAAGATGATGATGATGATGATGATGGAAGAGTATTCCGTATGCAGATGAAGGCTGATGGCCGTGTAATTTTAGTTTTTGTTGTATTCATGTTTCAACTTTCAACTTTCAACTTTCAACATCAACAATTGATTTCATCGTCCTGTGTGAGAATGGCACGTGATGTCGCCGCATTGGAAGATTCCAAATTAACATCAGCCAATAGCGTTAGGTACCGATACGGTATTCCTCGGTACTTACAGGTATACCGTGACCTTACCTACTCCGTACTCCGTACTAGATCAAGATATGCGCCAGGGATTTACGAACCTCAAAGCGATCAAGCACTCAAACTTCAAAATTGGCCCCTTCCTTTGTTTCCCGAACATGGATACCAGTAAGTCTCAACCTTCTCAACATGGGGTCCGTGGCGATGAAAAGGCGCAGCCATGGCTCAGAGCAACCCTTTGAAACAAACTTCTTTCACCATCAGTATAGGTAGTATGGACTTTAGGTGAAGTTGTTATTTCATTTTATTATTACTCTTCCTTTTCTATTATTATTATTATTATTTTTTTTTTTTTTTTTTTTTTTTACATGGAGTACTTTTTTAATCCCTCCCTTTCTGGACCATGCAGATTATCATCAAAAGTACTCCGGACAGAGTATCAAATCAGGGTCTCCAAAGCCCTGACCGGGCTGATTTCAACTCCAAAAATAGTATCCATCGTCCAATTTGAATCTCACAATGATTATCACCCAATCACTATTGCGTCAAAAAAAAAATCAAAAATTCCGAATCCATTTATTTGATTAGAACATCGAAACCAGATGCCACAAACCACCCCTTCCCCCCCCCAAAAAAGAAATCCTGAGATCCAAACACACATGTCAAATCTGCAACAAAAGAGTGCTATAAGCAAAACTCCTCCGTCACTAATAAACAAATCAACTGCGGTTGTCCGTCACTTTAGGCGAACCCTTGTGCTGTGCTTGATGGCTCGCATGTTCTTCCCAATTGTCCTCTTCATCCTCCAGGAACCCTTCCAGCTGGTCGTCACCACCATGCGCACCACTGGGTTTGGGCTGACGACTGTCGTCCAGTGTGTCATCGGCTGAGATCGATATCCCTCTAGCACCCCAACGGTTATTTCTCGGCTGCTGACCATCAGCTCCATGCCCGTCTTCCGTTCCTTCATCATGGAGGTGCTGTTCTTCATCAACACTCCGTCGCTGTCGGAAGGTCAATACTTTGTTCACTAGCCAGCTATTTCGGAAATCCTCGGAGTCTACAACACCACCGTTGCGAAGTTTCACGCGCTGCCGCGTATAGTAGACCCAGGCGAAGTCAATGTAAAATGCAGTCTGAATGACACCAAAGATATCTGCAATCGGGTCCCAATGATGTTCCCCAAAACCCCGCCACAGCCAATTCAGGATGTAAAATGCTCGGTAAGAACCTAACGTAAGAAGGTAGTAGGAGTCGATTACGGTGGGCACGGTAGTCTGGCGAAGGAGCAATAATTGGGGAAGCACACAAACGGATTCCAGGACAATTGAAAACGACCACCAGATCTACATAGCACAGACGCCGCTTCGTCAGCATGGCCTTCAAGCGAATGATGTCTCCTTGGGTTCTACTCACCTCGGTGAACCAATGGTAGGGCCAGGGATGGGTGAATATTAACGTCAAGATCGGTGCTAGGACTAGAGACGCCGCGACAGATCCCAACGCCAGTTTCCATGCCCGCTCTCTTTCTCGTGTCCGAGGGAACAACCTCATCATCAAGAAGATGATATAAATCGAAGAAAAAATGTAGAAGAGCTTGAAAAACACGAGATAGAAGTAAAGCCATCCGTCCTTGTGAAATAAATCAAGATAACGAGTAATAAAGACCATCGCATAAAGCACTTGCGTGAGAAGCGAAACGCCTGTCATACAAAGTAGGAGGTGAGCATAATGCTAATCAATACCGGGCGATATGGTACAGACCTTCAGCACTCTTGTTGCGGTGGATAGCCCATATTAAGATGCATTTCGATGAGATGTGGGCGAGATCGCCCAATATGCGAAAAACGTTGAACTTGAGGGTCATCGTACTGTGATATCCAGTCACGCCAGCGCAGGATCTCTCAAGTATAATAGCTTGTCAGTAGGAAGTGAATTTTCACAGCACCGTCCGGACGAAAGCCATCAAGATAGGCAATGCACTGCTACAAGACCTGCTGCCTATCTGTGACGTGCTTCCCGAAGCGATCAAGAGACTCGAAAGCGTCAGGTAAATGGTGTACAACTGCCGCTCGCACGCGCGAATTGAGTGTGACCGTAACAAGAGTTCGATGGACAGACAACGTGGTCAGAGAAGAGCATGCCAGCAGGGAGATGAGGATAAGAGAAAGGGCGGTCAACACTTGGATGACTCGAAGAGATTCTGTCCTACTAACAGATGTGTCATTTATCTCGATATCTCCAGAGGTACGGGAGCTCCTCAGAACGGGGATCCACTCGAATCTGGGGCCGCGTGTCCATTCTTGGGTCACGTGATGGAGCCTTATCAGGTGTCGGAGATGACGTCAATCAGTCACTGGACTATTGATAGTATTAGTAATACTACGAATAGTACTTACCGAAGAGAGCCTGAGTATACAAAGTCGACCATATAAATACATACTTACAAACAGACAATGGTGGAGTGGAAAATTCCGATCATCAATTTAAGATCTCCAGTAGTCAGAGGCTGAGGAAGGAAATAAGCAAAAGAGTGTAACATGAATGGAGAGATTAAGACTTTCCAGAGCAAATGAAGAGCAACCAACCACTACAAGTACCAACTTGCTTCCGGTCCGCACTAGCATTTAGAATCGTTCGGATGCAAATAGGCGGTGTCTAAATTAGATCTGATAAAGGAACGGATTATGTAGATAGCATGCCTACTATGATCTGTAAGTTGACTCAGGACGAAATCCAATGAATTGTTGAAAGACCATGCTTCTGCAGTACAAGTAAGGGGTAATATGTGGAAAGAACTGAGTATTCACGTGGATTCATGGATCCATGTTGAACATCTTTACTAGTATCCATTTTAGCATAACTTAGTATAGACATATAAACTGGTTATGAAGGGAATACTCTAATTAACTTGAGGTAATTTGAGTCGGTGCCAAAGAAAGATCACGCGCTGTTTCTGCCCTACTTTCCGGTGGGTTCTCTACTACTACTAGTATACTATACTAAGATTATATATGCACGAACCCGATTATGACTATATATTAGTACACACAACAACATACTTGACTGCCTCACCCTTTTTAATTTATTTACTATTTCATTCATTTCTTCTTTATTCGAGGAACTAGAAAAGAAGAAGAAAATATGGGAATCTTGCATCATAAACCGATCTAATGGTACAGATGTAATAATTGACATCCAGTTTACCAATGAACCCGATACTCAATTAATTGAGAGCGACCCCACTTCCCATGATTAATCTCGAGTATGAGAATGAAAGAGAAAGGAAACTTAAAACTACAAACCTGATTCATATCCATGAGATCCATGAACATATCTATTTGCTTTTCTCCCCCCTCCTCCCTTCTTCTGTCGGTCAAGTAAGATGAATTAATATCGCCCTAGCAGTTGATGGTGTCCAGTGCACGATGGATAGGGAGCCCCTCACAATTGGCAATGTCAGATGGCTTGGCCCCAACTGGACACTGCAGCATTGTCAGGGTAGCCCGGAAAGAAAGACCGGGGTTAAAAACTCCATGGACGGGGACAGGTTTTTGCCTAGGCCAATACCTGTAGATTTTCTTTCTTCGTTGGGCGTCGAACACCGCTGGCTTGTCACTTTGATATTTGGCATGATATAGGGTTTGACATGGGAGGACTTCGGTGACTGGTAATTCAAGCTAAGTCATGAAGTACTGACCATAGGACAAGAAGTGGAAGATTACAGTGAATTCAATACTACATGTACAGGAACATTGTGAATTGTGGACATACTTTCATTTACTACAGAGTAGTTACGGAGTACTAGGTATTCACTAGGTATCTCCTAAGAAGGCTACTGGAACAAGTTGCAACAGAACACTGTAGTACATAAACTGTTTCTGGAAGCCTGACACATTAGCTGGAGCCCGATTGAAGAAAACCGTTAGAGTAGAATCCCGATTTAGGAAATTTCTTTATAATAGGTATCTCTTTTTTGTCAACTTCACTATTATCGGGGATTATATGCAGAATATATGTACGAGATAGTAATAGATGGGGAGGAGGGAGAAAATTTAAATAGATAATTAATCCCTTTTTTTTTTTCTTTTAT
>ML739411.1:0-16762 GCA_009193565.1 Aspergillus coremiiformis
CGAAGTCAAAAAAAAAAAAAAAAAGAATATTAAAAGACAGAGAAAGAGAGATGTAAAAGAATAGTGTCTCTTCAAGAAGTCGGTGAGTGACTTGAGTTGTTGTTATCCAGGATTTGGTCTCAGTCCCACTGGTCGCACAATGTCGGATCACTGCTGAGGATCATGAGCGGCGGCAAAGTGATAAGATGTGATAATGTTCATGGAGACGAGTGAAATTAATGGATGGATGGATGGATAGATGATGGATACAGATAGATAGATAGAACAAAGGATGATAGAAGAAGACAAGGAAATGGTGACAATGCAAATCAATTGATCGACAGGACTTGACTGTTAAACTGGTTGGCGGTTATTGTGGTGGTTGGGTTTGGGTTCAATGTTTTGGAGTTGTTGGAGATTCAAACGGTGCAGCTCTCTTACTGGTTTTAAGTGTCATGGGCAGTGGGCAGTGGGCAGTGGGCAATGGGCAATGGGCACTGCCTACAGAGTACAGAGTACGAGTTTTAGCAGTACAGTACAGAGTATTAAGGCTGCTCTTCGGTACCTAACAGAGGGACTTCCTCCTTCACCGCCCACAAGACAATCAACAATCACATACAGCATATCGAATGACAACAAAAAAAAAAAAAAAAAAAAAAAAAAAAAAAAAAAAAAAAAAAAAAAAAAAAAAAAAAAAAAAAAAAAAAAAAAAAAAAAAGAGAAAGAGAGGGAATTACATTTCGAAGACCCAATGGAAAATCCTTGGAAGAAATCTAATGCACAACCCATGGAAAACTCCTCGACCAAAAGTGGATGCACTGCGGCCTGACAGTGCCTGAACCATCCCAGTCATCATCCGATAGTACTTTACTACAATACCTACTCTTAACACTATCTTCCAGTATTGACCGCTATCCTTCAGGCTCAAGGGACGAAGATGCTGATTAATATTTCCCTTCCTCAGGGCTGCAGTAACAACTTAATAATATAAAAGGAGATTCAGATTCTCATTACGCTAATCTCTCGATTGAATCGCCCATTGAAAGAGTATGGGGTTTAAGTTGGGGTACACGACGACTACTACCATTTTCGGTAATATTAATCAGCCCTAACAAACAGCATTCAATGCTTTCCATAGTTTGTCTACAGTTCACATCCGGACGTATTCCACCTGCACTGTTGATAACCTGACTAAATTAGCCGTAATCTACTCCGTAGAAGAGTAACCATCAAACATGGCAAACAACAAAATCCAGCCTACGTTTTTCTCGAAGTCCTGGTTCCTCTTCCCCAAATGTCCGATCCACCCCATAGCTTCCCTCTATGAGGTGGCCCCAATGGTCATTGTCAATCTGATGAGCTTGGGCTTCATCTTTGTTTGACCGTTCTTGTACTCCGTACGCTCTTAGCCAGGAATACTACCGATCAGAGGAGTTTAGCTGACCACGCTGTTCAATCCTAGTATCTAGTACTGGAGGGTCAATTCCCACCCCATATTTCACTCGAAGAAGAAAGGTTTCGCCTACCAAGAGCATTACTGTATAAACTACCTCCTACTGACTACTACTAGGTAGTAGTGACTTATCGCATAAACTTTCTTCTTTTCTTTTCTTTTCTTTTCTTTTCTCTTTTTTTTCTCTTTTTTTTCTTTTTCTTTTTCAAAGTGATGCTTCAGTAGGAACAACTCAACCCCTCGTAATGCACCCAATCATGTTTCTTCTGCCGCACTCGGCAACCAGTCTGCGAAGAGAACCTCAACAATGAAGATCACGTTGTCCCTGACAGATACTAGGAGTACAAGACAACTGTTGCATGAATGATATCATGTCTCTGGTTGTTTTCCCTCTTTCCCTGTTTGTGTCTTACTCGTCTACCGAGACCTGGACACTTTGCATGCCTACAATGGACACCGTCAGCAGCGGCGCTGCCATGCAATGCACTCTACTCTCATGGTCGACATTCACTTCTTCAGACGATACCCGGGAATAATCTCACCAGATGGACTGTCCTGGTGTGGTCAGGATGCTGACCATGCAGAACAGACACTCGAGATGCCTGGCGGGGAATTCAATGTCTCCCAGCCCACGTTCTTCTTTGGGACCCATGCATTGGAATGGCATCATCGGTTTTCATCCAGTTGTCGGCACGTAGGGACGTGTCCTCGGGAACGTTGTTCAACAGATAAGCCCCAAATGTTGATTCGTTACTCAACCCCAGATGATTGTCTACTAAACACTGTCCAACCGTAACGTCGAACTCCATGAACAGTGAGACTACCTCAGGTTCCATTCCCCCTCCCCCTCCCGTTCTCGTCGCTGGCAAGAGAGTCACCTGACATGGCAGTTATATCCGTGATAGTACATACCTATCACCTCCTAGGTATCTTCTCAACTCGTGGAAAGAGATTTGGTGTAGGATGGAATGTGGGTTTGAAGTTTTTCCGTCCCATAACCAAGACAAGTGGGTAATGGGATTAACCCATCTTGTTTATGATCTTCCAGACTTCTCTTATCTGCCCTGGGAGATGTCAGATAATATTCCCTATCGATACCTTAGCACAGATGCCAGCGTTACGCCCTACAATTCTGGAATGCTGTCACTATAACAATGGGTCATTCGATGTACGTTGTTCGGTCCTTACCAGGCCAGATGTCCATGTTGGACCTGTCTGTGAAAGCAAGGTCAATCAAATCGATCCTTGGTTCAAATCCCAATGTCAAGCCTTCCTCCCAACCCGCCAGCCATATGCAATCATACCATCCAAGAACCCCTAAAGATTCATCCCAGTGGCACACACTGGTAAAAGCCCCATATCCCACCATAACACAGCATCTCCAACTCCTGACCTGACTGTCCAACACGGGTGACTGTCCTGTGAAACCTGGCAGACCCCAATTCCTAGAATTGACAGCCGGGCTACAGGGTCTGGTATTCCAGGGTCCGCGGGAGCGGAAATCTATAGTGGGCTATCATTATGCATAGTCGGTGCCGAAGCCCAACGTGCTATTCGGGCCTATGGTGAGGGGGTCGGTGGTGTTTTTGTATTGGGTAACTTGTTGATGGTTTGGGCGATGTATGAGGTGGTGTGGTCGTTTTTCGCACTGGAATAGTATGATGATATATATAGAGTAGTACTACTACCTCAGCTGCGAGGATTACGTATGAGATCCACGCCCGTCGTTGGATGGGATGGACTTTCGGTTGAAGGCGTCATTCTGTGATAGATGCTTCTTTTGATGCGACTACCTTATCATGAGATATATACACACATAAACATACATACAAGCGATGATTGCATCCAATTCACCTCCTTAATCAGAGTGGAGTGTCGTTCCGTGGACTTCCCTTCTATCATAGTCGTTTCCTCGGTTTTGATACCAAAGGAAATCGCTTCTATCGCAATCAAACCTGAGTCCCAACTCAGAATAAATACAAAACTTTCGGCAACACACCATTAAATCAAATCCAAAAAAAAGGCAAAAAGACAGAGAACGCCGACCATGCATTCCACGATACAACGCCTGTACGTGACCAGGAATAAAAACAGCAACGTGCCATAGCAAGCGTAGTATATACCAAATCAGATCAAGGGCGTCAGCGAACCAATTCAGTCATCATCCTCATGGTCTGTAGTCGACTTATTTTTGGACGTTTTCGTGAGCGCCTTCTGCCAGATGTGGTTGGCCGTATTCTTGTCCAGACTGGCAAAAAGTATGTCGAACACTTCCGAATACCAGCCCACTGCATGGCCTTCAAGGCCTTCTTTGATGTTCTGAACACAGTCGTTAGATTTTGAAACAAAAGCTCGTACCAGGCGGATCAATTACTCACCTCAGGCAACTCCAGCCAATCTGACATATTGTCCGCAGGAAAGATGACCTTGGTAGCACCGGCACGGCGAGCAGCAACAGTCTTCTCACGCAACCCTCCGATACGCAAAACCTTGCCAGTCACTGTCAGTTCTCCGGTCATGGCAATTGCTGGGTCGAGAGGGTGGTTCAGCGCTAGTGATAGCAAGGATGATGCCATCGTGATACCGGCAGACGGACCTGACCTTGTTAGCCACCGATATGATACGCAATGAAAAAACAAAAAAAAAAAGACTTACCATCCTTCGGTACAGCACCCTCCGGGCAGTGCATGTGTAGCTTGGCCTTTTCAAAAAACTTATTTTCCGGGAACTGCTTAGCCAATACTGACTTGGCAAAGGAGTACGCGATATGGGAAGACTCTTTCATCACGTTTTGAAGATTGCCAGTGATTTCGATACCTGGCCGGGACTCGGGAGTCAGGGCGTTCTCCAAAATCGATTCGACATACAACGCAGTGCCTCCCATGCTAGTCCAAGCAAGGCCCATTGTGACACCGGGTGGAAAGGTTTCATACAGCCTGTCGGATGTAAAAACCGGAGGTCCAACGTAGTCTGTCAAACTATCCTTGCCGATGCTTAGATGCACACTCTCTGGGACTTTCAGCGCAACGCGAGGTGTTTCAGTCGTTGCTTTCTCTGACTCGATGGAAGCGTGGACAGAGTCAGAAGTCTCGTTCTCTTTCTTAGCCTCCTCCTGTGCGGCTTTGCCCTCATCGGTAAGCGCCTTGGCCTCGGCGAGCACGTCCTCTCCAAGATCACTAACGATCTTAAACGCGGCCTTCCGATAAACCTTTTCAATTTGCTTCTTGAGATTCCGAACACCACTTTCGCGACAGTAGGATTTGATGAGCTCCTCAATGGCTTCCTCTTTCAGAGTGACATCAGCATCCTTCAAGCCCGTCAATTCCCTGGCAGCGGGAGCAAGATAGCGCTGAGCAATAGCCATCTTCTCATCAGCAACATACCCCGAAAGCTCGATGAGCTCCATTCGATCCAGCAGAGGACGGGGAATCGTATCAGTGACATTAGCCGTGCAAACGAAGAGAACCTTGGACAAGTCCACCGGAACGTCCATGTAGTGGTCCAGGAAGGAGGAGTTCTGCTCCGGGTCAAGAAGTTCGAGGAGTGCGGAAGATGGGTCTCCTTGGTGGCCGCGTCCAATTTTGTCCACCTCGTCAATCAGGATGAGAGGGTTTTCCGTCTGACATTTCTTAAGGGCTTGGATTATGCGTCCCGGAAGGGCACCAACATAGGTTCTGCGGTGACCCTTGATCTCCGCCACATCTGTCAAGCCTCCAACAGAAAAGCGATAGTACTGCCTGTTCAGAGCACGAGCAATTGACTTTCCAATACTGGTTTTTCCAACACCTGGCGGGCCCACAAGGCAGAGAATCTTTCCCTCCACTGTTCCACGAAGCTTTCCAACGGCAATGAACTCAAGGATACGGTCCTTGACATCCTTCAAACCATAATGGTCTTCATCCAAAACACTTGTTGCGTTTTGAATACCAAAGTTTTCGACACTTTTCTGCCCCCAAGGAATCTGAGTCAACCAGTCAAGATAGTTGCGGGTGACGTTGAACTCCGAAGCAGCTGGTTCCAAGTGGGCCAATTTATTGATTTCCTCGTCGAATACCTTCTTGACAGCCTCTGGCATGGCAAGCTTCTCCGCCTTCTCTTTGAACTTTTCAACAAGCTTGTCCTTACCATCGGATTCAATGCCCAGCTCTCTCTTGATACCCTTCATCTGCTCCATTAGCCAGTACTCACGTTGTCGCTTTTGGATCTTAGCCTCCACATCCTTTGAGATCTTCGACTGAAGTTGGGCGTTCATCAACTCTTTCTTCAGTACCACTAATGCTTTAGGCAGTCTCTCTTCAATATTCATTATCTCGAGGACCTCTTGCATCTCCTGCAGTTCTCCTGCAGACACAGCAGCTGCGAAGTCAGCCAATCTGGCTGGCTCATCGCTCAAATTCCCAGGGAACTGATCGGTGTAAAAGGCAGAGATTTGGTCACGGAACAGGGGGTTCAGGCTAGCAATTTCTTTGCAGACGTTGACAATCTCACTTGTCACTGCACGAATGATGGCGCTCTTTTTGTCATATGGCTCTTCCGCCAGGTTCTCTACGTTGACCAAACTGACCGGATACTTCCGCAAGAATGATGTAGGTTCGTAGTGATCCTTAGGTGCAAGTTCCTGAGTTCCCTCTTCAAAGCTGGCTACAATATCTCCCCGTTTTTCGGCTGGTTTGTCTTCCGCTGTGGGAGTCCTCGTCGAATCAGAGGGCGGCAACAAGGACGAGACTTTGATGCGGCGGTGAGGATAAAGCACGGCTGTCACACCACTAGATTCACCACGAAGAGGATAGGCAGCGGTAATCTGAGCGAACACACCAACATCATACACATCATCAAGGTTTTCGATCACATCGCCATCAGCGTTCTCATCCTTGAATAAGAAAGCTCCGACATAAGGTTGTCCTCGCTTCATCATATCCTGAATAGCCATTGCCACATTCGGGTCTCGAATTGTAATCGCTTTGTAAAAGCCCGGGAACAATGGGCGCTTCGCAATGGGAATAGCCATAACCTGAGGGTAAACCTCGGGAACGGTGGGCTTCTGCAAAGCCTTTTCACCGGAACCCTTCTTACCCTTCTTTCCCCCATCTTCATTGCCTCCGTTGTTTGCGCCACTAGGTTTGGAATCCGAAGACCCGCCACTGACGGGAATAGGGGACGGAGGGTCATTAAAATTCCCTTTACCTTCAGCTACACTATTATTCTTCTTTGTATCATCTTCCAGCCCTCGATGTTCTTTGTCCGTCGCCTGCTTCTCTCTCCGTTTTGTAGATCCCGATGTCGGAGCTCCGGTTTCTGTTGATGAACCATACTTCCCTGATTGATCGGCTACTTTTCGTCGAGGCTCAGGAGTGCGTTCACCATCCTTTTCATCAGTCTTTTCCTTCTGCTCTTTGTAGTCCGGATCTTCGTTTTCGTCTCCAGGTGGGGGTTTCTCTCTCCGCCGAATGGAGCTTGAAGAGAACGTACGTGACGGAGGGAGAGCGCGCGAAAGGCGCGACGAGATTAGGATCGATCGGGCACTGGCATTGAACCTCGGAGAAGCGAGTAGAGGCCGAACAATTAATGGACGTGGTGTCTGGTGGAGCGCAGCTCTCCAGGGGAGGGCTTGGCCGCGGAGCATGCTATAGTGTAGCTGCGAATATGAAGGAGGGAAGGATTGAGTTGGGGAGGAAACAAAAGATATAGTACAGAAAATACAAGTCTGTAAGAATCTACACTGGAAGATAGATCCAAGAAGAACTCAAAGGGAAAGGGAAAGGGAAAACTTCAGCCTGGAGGAGCAACCGTCAAACACCACTAGATAGTGAGAAAGTAGAGTGACTGATTACCGAAGCAAGAAGCCTTTCATCATCGAATCGGTACATCATTTCTCCGGTCGGGAATTTTTTTTCGAGCGGAACGACTCGAAGCTTCTAAGATTCTCCATATCAGGAGGCGGCAAGAACTCGGCTTCAAATTGTCATTGGCATGCTCGGATTTCTCAAGCCAACACCGTCGATTTCAAATCATTCCTTTTCCCCCCTGGTCCGGTCTATCCGTTGGGTTGATGCACGTTCACCTCACAACATGAGCGCTACTTCCACCGCGGCCCTTCCCGCACGTCTACTCCGGACTTCGCGACAATACTCAAAGAGCCCGGCAACCAGCGTTCGGTCATCTCTTCAGACTCGGACCTACCATGTTTCAATTACTTCTTCAACTGACAAACGAGGGCGATGTGGTGCATCTAATAAAAAGCAGTTTGTGTTTCCCTCGTCAAGGGTAAGTTATATCAAAAACATGTCCATCGCCGACTCATGACTAATTTCAACCTCTGGCCTATACAGATCTTCCATACTACTGCCCCCCTTGCCGCCACCCCCGACCCTTACAAAGTATTAGGAGTTGATAGGAATGCGTCCGCAGGCGACATCAAGAAGGCCTACTATGGAATGGCAAAAAAATACCACCCGGACACCAACAAGGAACCGCATGCCAAGGAAAAGTTCGCGGAGGCTCAGTCAGCTTATGAGTTACTTTCCGATTCCAAGAAGCGCGAGAACTATGATCGGTTTGGTTCCGCAGCGTTTGACCAAAATGGTGGTTTCGATCCCCACGCCGCCGGTGGTAACCCGTTTGCTGGTGCTGGTGGCTTTCACGGCTTCGGCGGTGGATTTGGTGGTGGCTTCCCTGGTGGCTTTGGGGCAGATATCAATTTCGAGGATCTTTTTGGCGCCTTCACAGGTGGCGCATCCCGTTCCGGTCGATCTCGACGGGGCCCATTCCAAGATATTCTGGTAGGCGAAGACATTGAGGTCCAGACCAACATCTCTTTTATGGAAGCTGCGAAGGGCACAACAAGAAACATTGTCATTACGCCGCTCACTCCATGTGGTACATGTAGCGGTGGCGGGCTGAAGAAAGGCGCCAAACGCACCCAGTGCCGTCAATGCAACGGTTCTGGTACTCGGGTACACTTCATGCAGGGAGGCTTCCAGGTGGCAGCCGTTTGTGATGCTTGTGGAGGTGCCGGTATTACTGTCCCGAGGGGCTCAGAGTGCGGCTCATGCAATGGCAATGGTGTGGTTAGAGACAAAAAGACAGTTCCAGTTGACATTCCGGGTGGTGTAGAGGATGGCATACGCTTGCGAGTAAGGAACGAAGGAGATGCACCACCCACCGGAACATCTGCCGCCCCTGGGGCTCGCACGCAGCGTGGCGACCTGTATGTATCCATTCGGGTCGCTCCTGACCACCGATTCAGTCGTTCCGGTTCGGATATTCTCTATACAGCTCAGATTCCCCTGACGACTGCTCTCTTGGGTGGTGAAGTAATTGTGCCAACCCTGGATGGTGAAGTTAAGATTAAAGTTGCCACGGGTACTGGTACTGGCGATAAGATCACCCTGTCAGGCAAAGGTATGCAAAAGCTCGGTGCTCGCGCCAGTCGCTTCAGCCCCACTGGTGACCTGAAGGTTGAATTCAAGGTTGCCATGCCGAAGTCCTTGACGGGCAATCAGCGGACTATTATCGAAGTCCTTGCAGATGAAATGGGTGACAAGACCGCCAGGCGAGTCATGAATTTTAACCAGGACAGGTGAGTTGCGCGGTGTTCGATATCGTTGCTTGTTACGGGAACTGACGAACACACAGAGCGGCATCCGGAACGGGTGCTTCAGCAGAAGACTCTAAGGCTGAAGGGTTTCTCAAATCCACCTGGAACAAGCTCATGAACCATCGTGAGAATCCTCCCGACGAATCAAGCAAGAAGGAATCAGGCAACACCAGCAAGAACGACGGCGAAAAGAAGTCGAACTAAAAGGAGTTCCAGTGACCTACCTACATAATTCAATACACTTCTTCAGGGTCATGTTTCCACCCACGTATTTTGTTTTTCGACATATCATAGCGCCGGCGAGATTAGGGGGGGGGGGGAAGGGAATTGCCATTTATGAGAGTTGGGATATTTATGTGTATGCGTTCATTTCGACCGTTTTCACAACGGCTACTTGTCAATAGAGAGAGAGTGTGTGGGACTGTATGTATTTATGTATAATTAGACTTTTGTGAAGACATCTCTACTTTTTTTTTTGTTGATTTTTCTTTTCAAAAAGAACAATAATATAGATATCAGTCTTGTGCCGTATCGTTAAGGCATCACTTGGGCGGGTGTTCAACTATTTTTTTTTGGCGCCTGAGGAGTCGATCATTAAAGTTGTTGTCAAGTAAAGTTGTTGCCTTCTAAACCTTCGCAGCTTCAACCACCATTTATCTTTGTTGATTTTCATAATTTGGTCTTCGCATTTCTACTTTAAACATTGATTATCCTTTTCCCCAGTGTCTCCACTAATCTTGTCTAAACGACCCTCTCAGCGAAATTACTTTGCGTACTCCGTACTCTCCGTACTCTCCGTACCACACTCTCTTTTACTTCCTTTACCCCACAGCGTTCCATTCCCGATAATCATAAACCCCCCTCTCCGTCTTCCACCGCGCAAGACTACCGACAGTGACAAGGTACCCACTTACCTCTTCACCTTTACCCCTCCAGATCGGCTCCGTTGCTTTTTCTTGAACCCCCCGTGGATGGGAGCTTCCCGCTCCTTCCGACTTGCAAGATGGTTCAGTCGCCAATGATCTCCTGTCCGCTGAAGCAGACCAACGAAATCGATTGGATCCGCCCTCTCAAAGACTACATCCGCCAGAGCTATGGTGAAGACCCCGAAAGATACGGCCAAGAATGCGCAACCCTCAACCGATTGCGCCAGGATATGAGAGGCGCGGGGAAGGATAGCGCGACAGGACGCGACCTGTTGTACCGGTATTATGGACAGTTGGAACTCTTGGATCTGAGGTTTCCTGTCGACGAGAATCACATCAAAATATCCTTCACTTGGTATGACGGTTGGCTCTCTGATCGCCCCCTTCTTCTTCTTCTTCTTCTTCTTCTTCTTGCTTCGAAAACTCCTAACATCCGGGACCTCGTCATAGGTACGATGCATTCACGCATAAGCCAACCTCTCAATACTCCCTAGCCTTCGAGAAGGCCTCGATCATTTTCAACATATCCGCCGTTCTGTCTTGTCACGCTGCGGATCAAAACCGCGCAGAGGATTCAGGTCTGAAAACCGCCTATCACTCCTTCCAGGCGGCCGCAGGAATGTTTACCTACATCAATGAGAACTTTCTACACGCACCGTCAACCGACCTGAACCGGGAGACTGTCAAGACGTTAATCAACGTCACTCTGGGTCAGGGTCAAGAGGTTTTCCTTGAGAAACAAGTAGCCGATCATAAGAAGGCTGGCTTTCTTGCAAAACTCGCCAGTCAAGCGGCCTACCTATACTCACAGGCAACTGAGGGGATGCAAGAGTATGCCAAAGGTGTCTTTGAAAAGGTTTGGGTGATTGTGGTTCAAGCTAAAGCGGCGCATATGACTTCGGTGGCGTCGTATTATCAAGCCCTGGCTGACAGTGAGAGCGGATCGCATGGAGTGGCCATTGCTAGGCTTCAGCTAGCCGAGAAGAACTCAACGGCGGCCTTGGGGTGGGCCAAGTCGTTCCCATCATCCGTACCCCCCAATTCAAACTTGAGCGCCGAGTCCGGAACCAGTCTCTTGGATATCATAAAATATCACCTTGCGATTGTACAGGCCAAGCTCGTGACATTTTCCAAAGATAATGATTTTATCTACCACCAGCCAGTTCCGAGCGAAGCAGGCCTGTCGGCTGTTGCAAAGCTGCCTGCCGCAAAGGCTATTCCAGTCAGTGAACTCTATCAGGGTCAGGATATTCAGCGTATCATAGGACCGGATATCTTTCAGAAACTCGTACCCATGTCAGTGACGGAGACGGCCAGCCTTTATGATGAAGAAAAGGCTAAGTTGATTCGAGCGGAAACAGAGAAAGTCGAAACCGCGAATGGCGAAATGGCCGCCAGTCTGGATTATTTGAAGTTGCCTGGGAGCTTGAACATCCTCAAGGGCGGGATGGACCAAGAAATGACGGTGGACGATGAATTCCGACGATGGTGTCAAGATCTTGCAGGACATCAATCTTTCACCAAAGCCTTTGACGGCTTGCAGGAGCGCAAATCAGAAGTGCTGGCCCAGCTGGACCAGTGCGCTACCCAGCTGGACCTTGAGGAAAGTGTATGTGAAAAGATGCGCTCCAAGTACGGGGCAGACTGGAGCCAGCAGCCTAGCGCAAGACTGAGTACGACGCTACGCGGTGATGTCCGCACATATCGGGACACCATCAATGAAGCCAGTGCAAGCGACTCTCAACTCCTCTCTACGTTCCGACAGTACGAGTCGGACTTCGATGAGATGCGGTCTGCCGGAGAAACAGATGAAGCCGATGTACTGTTTCAGCGGGCAATGATAAAGGCCGGGTCTAAGTTTGGCAAAGGCAAGAATGGTCACAGTAGCCCCTACGCGCCTACATCGGAAGGAAGCCTGATAGATGACGTTTACGACGAGGGGGGTCTCTCGGTGGCGGATCAGATCGCCATGGTTGAGGCCATTTTGAAAAAATTGAATTTGCTCAAGCGAGAGCGGTCCCAGGTCCTAAAGGACCTAAAAGAGAAGGTATGCACCTGTCTAGACGATTCAGGTCTCACCAGGGCTCACAATATTATGCTTACAGGTTCACAATGATGACATCTCAAACGTACTGATACTGAACAAGAAGTCCATTGCTGGGCAGGAGGCACAGCTTTTTGAGGCCGAGTTGGAGAAATTCCGCCCTCACCAAAACCGATTGCTCCAGGCCAACCATAAGCAAGCCTCATTCATGAAAGAGCTTACTAAGATTTATGGCGACTTGCTGCAGGATAAGCGAGTGCGAGCCGAACAGTCGAAATATGAGACCATAACCCGTCAAAGAAATGCGGTGATGGCGCGATACAAGAAGGTATACGATGCATTCAACGGTCTGCTATCAGGCATCAAGCAAGCACAAACCTTCTACACCGAAATGAGTGAGACGGTGGACAGTCTGAGGAAGAATGTGGAGACTTTCATCAACAATCGGAGGTCTGAAGGTGCCCAGCTGCTAGGACAGATCGAACGCGAGAAGGCGACCAGTGCATCGGAGCAAGAGGACCGTGAACGGGAGAAACTCAGACAGTTGATGGAGCGACTCTCTACGGAGCCTAAGCCGTCGTCTTCCTCCTCATCTTCGGTCGTTCCGGCGAAGGTCAAGTCTCCTCCACCTCCTGTTCAGACACCCGGCTATCCGGGTCCTGGTATATCGTCCCCAAAGATGTCACCACGCTATCCTCCCGTCGCAGGACAGCCGCACGGTGTTCCTCTATCGCACTCTCCAGCCCCTTATAGCCAATACATGAACCCTGGGGCAGGCGTGTCGTACGTGCCGGGGCAGCCCTTCCAACAGGGAGCGGCGGCGCCCTTGACGGAGGGTTATAACCCCATGGCTTATCCATTCCCGGCCTCCGCCTCCCCTCCTCCAACTCAGCAATTCTTTTCGTCAACACCCACCCCGTACAGCGGCTACTCCAACCCAACACCACCCACCGCTCCCTCTCAGTTCATGCCCCAGGGGTACGTCCCTCCACCCCCGCCGCCACGTCCCCAGCAAACCACGTATCCCTCGTCCACGGGACCCTTCCCCTCTGGGCCAGGCGGGTATGCTCAAAGCAGACCATACGGCTCGAGCCACCATCAGAAGGCACAGTCGCAATCATCACAGTCACAAACCCAGTCCGCATCTTCATCAGCCGATCCGTGGGCTGGTCTCAACGCATGGAAATAACGGGTGCCATGTGGCGGTTGGAGGATGAAGTACGATAGACCTGTGGACTGGAAATTTTGCATTCAGGTGTTACGTTTTACCCCCTTACTGATTTTACGCGCTAATTCTCTTATCACTTTCATTGCTAGTGTTGTTCTCCTGCAAGGTATAGTTGAGTCCTGAAGCTGAGCGTATGTATGGATGGATGTATATACAGAAGTTATGAAGAAAATGCGATTATGCACTTGATTGAAGCCAATATTATCAAACGCGATTATGATCCTCATAATATGACGCAGAGATAACAGGTCCGTATACAAGTATAGTAGAATCCAGAACCCCGTTATTATACATGACGTAGTAGAATACACCTAGAGCCAAGAGGACGCATGTATCCCAACCAACAACGTAAAGCGAAGTAGTAGACCCGAGCGAAAATCTGTCAATCCGAGGTGATGAAGCTATCAGTCAAGTCTTGGGTGTGTAACCTCTGTGTAAGTCCGGAGTAATTCTGTACCAGGGGGAGGGAGTGGGAAGAACAACCAAAAAAAACAAAAACAAAAAAAAAAGAGGCAAACATTCCGCGACAATGGGTATCATGTGAAGAGTGGGCTTCGTGCCAAAGTAAAGAAGACCAATTCTAGTGGAAGTGATTCCGAAGTAGTGTATCTTGTACATAATGACGTAGGGGAAAGGGTCAGGAGTCGGAGACCATCCGAGGGACTGGTTGATGTATGAAAAAAAAAAAAAATTAAAAAAATTCCCAAACGCCGTGTACCGACCATTATTATGATAAATGAGCAAACCCGAACAAAACGAACAGGATATAGACAGACTAAGGTTGAAACCTCAGACGAAACTGTCTACCTCTTCCCTCTTCGCGAACTTTGTACAGAAAGCGAGCAATGGCTTCTTGCTCCGCAAGGCCGGCACTATTGAAGTGTTTCCGAACGGCGAACGCCAGCTGGTTCTTGCTCACGCGGTCTTGGCCGATAATGTGGTTCAGAGGGGTTTTCCCATCCATTGCGGTTGAGTGTTTGGAGTTGCGTCCAGGGATGCCTTTTCCGGTGGTTGTGCCATTGGTGCTTGCGATGTGGGGGCGACGAGCTCTTTTGTTTTGAGAACCGTTCGTGCTCTGGTTTTGGCGGAGATGGGCCCGCTGGGCGGCGATAGAAGTTGGGGAGAGGAGGCCGATGCCTTTGGAGAGAAGAAGCTGGGAATATTCGGTGGGAAAGGCGCTGGGTGAGGATATTTTGTAGGCATGTCGGTAAGAGTGAAGGAATTCAAGAGGCATTTCGGGCCAATGGATCTGAAATCCAACGTTAGTAATTAGAAACTGTATAGTGAGAGTTTGCCATGTGTATTAAAAGAGAAGGCAGAAAAACGTAAGCTGCGATTATTTTGAGCATTTCGCGTTGTAGCAACTCACTTTGGGCTGATTCTCTGGCAGGTTGCCGTCTCCCATGGGGGCGCTGGTGACATTGGCGACACTGGCCGATATTTTGACATTCGAGACTGAATTCACCACCGCTGAAGTATTGGCCGCTTTGCGACCTTTTCCGGTGCCAGATCTATGTTCTTTTGCCGTACTAGAGCCTTCAGACCGAGAATCGTCATGGACGGCTGCTGCACGCTGCCGCGGGGGAGCCATGATGACAACTGAAAGGATATGGAAGTGGACGAGGGAGGGGAGAAAAAAAGAAAACTGGGGCCCGTAACGGAAGGGCAAGTTCGATTAGATCGTCCTAGCCACAATTGTCCGTAGAGCTGCGCGGTATCCAAGAGACAATCATTGTAGACTCTCAGCAAAGTATGAAAAAGAAGAACTTTTGGAGACCATCGGGAAAGCGGGCAGACGCGGCAGAATCATTGCACGCGCGACATCATTTCCGCATCCGGTAATATTACCGAGTAGTCACTACATTAAATCTAACATACATGAGAACTTGTAAGTCAGTCTCATGAAAAGCACGTAAAAGTGCTACAAGTTGACCGTTCATGAGGCACGTCGCCCCAAGTTAAAAAAAAAAAAAAATATGTACGAAGTACCAATCAAGGATTGAGATCAAGGATAAACCGTCATCTGACCGTTAGCTTTGTCGGGAGAAAGATACTCTTCCTCTCAATGAGGAGGCCAAGTGACAATCAGCCACATAGTCACCAGGAAACTATATAAGAATGGATTTTCCATGATTCCTGTGGGATGATGTAAGATCAACAATGGCTAAAAGGTGACCCATTTTGCAATTCAACAAAGCGCATAGCTTCAGTCCACCTGAACTGGATATCTATTGTTACTGTGTGTATGTCTATAGATAAGCACCAGAGCACATAGCAGGATTTAGGCGCAGCTGCACGTCAACAAGAAATCAAAGGCTAATAATGGATACTTTGCACAGAAGAAGTCTATTACAAGTTCTTTGGCCCTACCAAGGGGTAGTGAAAGACAAAAACTTCATGAGTGATTTGAGGGTATTTGCTTTCATGTGTCTTTATCAAGACATGTGATTGAACGTTGAAAAGGTCTTTTCAACGTTTCCAGTGTATCCTCATAGATAAGGATCAGTTAAGGCTATATAATCATTCTACTCCATACGGAGTAGAGATTTACCCCAACAAAGAAGATACGGACACCGGGGGGTCTGTTCAAACAATAAATCAACATTTTCTACTCCATCCGTACTCCGTAGCGTCAAGAGAGTAAACCTGAAAAACCCTTTCCTACCCCATCCTCTCACCGCTATCGATAACCCAACAAATGCCAACCAGTCTGGAAGAAGAAAAGTCATGGCGACGATAGCGGACGAAACGAAAGCTCCGCAAAAAAGTTTATTCCCCATCAGATATCGGACAGCGTCCATGATGAAATGCCGAGTGATAATTAATAATTTCTATACTCCGTATCCGTACTCCGTACGGAGTATCTAGTACATATTGGAATAGAAAAGGGAAAGGAAAAAAGGTTACCACATTACCAAAAATGTGCAAACCCAACCACGCGGTAGGCAGATCTCAGGACAAGCCTTGAAAAGGAAGAGCCCGGTGTCCAGTCAATCGGTCTCAGACCACCACGGGATTCGGGACAGACTCGGCACAGGACCAACTCTGTAGCGGAAATAGACTTCGGTTCGGGGATGCCGAGGGTGAACAGAGAGAGAGAGCCTTAAACCCGGAGTCCGTCCAATATGGAGTGATAGGGACGGATAGAGAAAAAAAAAAATTTTTTCCCTTGACACGGAGCACCTACTGGACGGAGTAGTCTACTAGTGTGGTAAAGACTCAAGACAACAAAGAGGGGGGGGGGGGGAAAAGAACTTCACCGAGGCACCGTTTGGGGTCTGGAGAGGAGGGGGAAAACTTTTTAGTGACAAGTGCCCCGTTGGTCCATTCGAGCCCTTAGGTAAGGAAATTTCTCCGCAGTCCGCTGATAAAACTCCTTTGCCAGAGCGCGGCCCCAGAGAGAAGAAAGTCCGGCATTCCCCCGAAATCATCCGATAGACCGTATCACTCTTGCAGGTATTTCGCCTCCGGCTTTTATTCGTGGGAGACTGTCTAGTGTTTTTTATTTATTTATTTAATTTTTTTTTTTTTTTTT
>ML739413.1:0-16451 GCA_009193565.1 Aspergillus coremiiformis
GTTTTGTTTTGACTTGCCAATCACCAGCATCATTCCATCCTTTGCACGGTTTCCTCTTAACGACGCTGTTGCAAGTATCCATCCATCCATTGTACAACAACGGAAGCGCTGGTCGTTCATTGATCCGTTCAATCGTTCCCCAGGACCGCTCGTTTTGCCTTACTTATCCCCTCAATTCCCAACGGGATTGTCTATCCCCTCAGAGAGCTTCACCACCATCCCCCTGGGTAGTTCGTTCGGTCTCTGCCGCCTCTCTTGGACGGCGTAAATAGTCACCCTTTCATCCGAGACTCCTATCCCTTGGAAATACATGGCTGGCGTGCAACTTCAACAACCCACCATGACCGACTATCGATTACCGCTCCATCAACCGCCACCCTCTCGGAAACCGGTCCCTGGGATGCATGTCGGTTACCCATTTCAGTCCTATGGTGGACATCACAAGTCACAATTCTCTCATCAGTCTGCCGCCTCCCTCACTCAAAACCGGAATCGGATGTCTTCGGCCAGCGCGTCACCGTATATGACAAACCAACAACAACCGTACTCCAATACGCCTTCGCCACATCATACCATGACCACCACTCCCAGTTACCCTCCCTCGAGAAGATTGTCGAGTGCGACGACCTCCACCAGCTCAACTGGCAACGTCCCCGGTCATTCAGCCGCGTCAGACATTCGTCGAAGCACCTCATCCCGCTCCGCGAACTCTCAACTGGGCTATGTAGCTCTGATGCGGAGGCAGAAGGCAACGGTGTGGTGTGATCGAGCACAACCGGAGGATCCGCGCCTCCGAGCTCAGAAGCTTGTCGATAAGAAAAGAGCGTACCTTGAAGTCCATGGCGCAGGCGCTGGTGGACGGGCTGGTACCCTTGGAAGCGGTAAAATCAAACATTCTAAAGGAGCAACCGATTTCTCGCCCTCGAATCTTGTGTCCGCCACTGTCCCCGTACGACTCAGTGCTAATGAAGTAGGGGATGCGGATGGGGATGCGCACAGCGATTACGGGTTCCCTTACCGTCGCACGGGCAGTGGTCGCAGCTCTTTGGGGAGCAACCATCGTTATCCTAGTGGCTATCAACGAACACCCCAGGGCACGATGGGAAGCAACAGCACTACCCCTAGTGAGAAGACGGACTTGCCAGACGTGACGGAGCACCCGCCAGCGGAACGACCTGAGGAGAAGGACAGTAAAGATGACGCCGCGACCACCTACAGCTTCGATGCTGCTGATGAGGACACCTTCGGCAGCGTAGGGGAAATGTCCGCCCCCTCTGCAACTACCATGGCGACCGAAAAGGCGAGAAGGGCAGATGAATTAAGGCGACGAGGCAGTGTGGACGACCGGACGAGCTCGATGACCAATGTCCGGCTTTTTGTTGCAAACCCAGATCTCAGTGATTAGTGGTGCCTGTATCGTCATATATCGAATTTATCTCTCGGATCAATCTATACTCACGAAAATACCCAGTCGACCCGAATCCGGCAACCAATCCAACTTCATACGGTTTATGCCAATCTTCTTTGTCTTTTTCTTCACTCTACTTCCATTTTGCCTTCTTTTTCTTCTTTTCCTTTTCTTTTCTGTTTTTAGCCGGGTCTCCTTTCGCCGAGTAGTGCTTGAGTCCGATCTGGATCCCGGGCTATAGGATACCTCGTACCTCGGTTTTTGTGCTGCGTGCAAGCAGCCTGATGCATTGCACTTGTTCTGTTTTATTCCCCTCACTGCATGTTTTGGCGCCTGTGCTTCTGTAGCATTGGGTTGCGCGCTACTGGTATTACATCTGTTGCACCTTTGGCGTTTTTTCTTTTTTTTTTTTTTTTTTTTTTTTTTTTTTTTTTTTTTTTATGGATTTACGAGCAGTTAATAAATAATAATATCGTCTGTACATACTCTCCAACCGGTGCTATCAGTGGTGTGTATATCGATTGAAGTTTAGGTATACGGAGTAGTACCTGTGTTGTTACATGCAAATCATCATGGATATTGATACGGAGTACCTATAAATAGTACAGAGTACATACAGTACAAGTTACGGAGTACGGAGTAGTCGTTACTTCTCTTACATAATCCACCACGTGCCCCGGACGCGAAGTTGTCGCGCCTGAGAATCCAATTAACGCGTTAACTTAACAACCGCCCTATGAGTTGACCTGCCGAGCTGGAGTCTCTCCTGTACTAGTTATTCTTCCCCGGGAATTGCTATTCCGATTAGACTACCTAATCGCCATTGACATACTAATATATGAGCGGACGGAAAGTGCCTTGTGTGTGTGCGTGTGTGTGATTTATGGTGGGAATTATATCATTTGTGCTTTGTTCTTGGCGAGTCAACCAAATCGACCTTGTGTCTAATTACTCTCTATTTCTATCCTTGCGTCAGTGTCGTGTACACTTTGACTTCAGTTGCGATTTTGTCTTGATTGATTAACCGCTCGATTGTTGCGCCCGGTCGAGCCCTGGAAGGAGAAAAGAAATGGAGGTCTCAATGGACACGAATGCATCCACCCTCCCACAACCACAATCAACATCACCCTATCCTCCGTCCCCGACTGCCTCTCGCAAACGCTCCATCCAAGACATCGATGCACAGACCGCGCAAGCACCAACAACTGCAACCGCAGTCCACACCGACATTCAAACACCCTCGGCATACACAGATAAGGATGATCAGGACAATGCCGATCCCTCGATACGAGGCGCTACGCGGGTGGGCCCGGCAATGGAGGTGAGCCACGTATTGATCAGCAGTGGGGAACAGTCGGTGGGCTCCAAGATCGGTGATGAGGCCCTGGTTCAGAATACGAAGGAGGCTACGTCCGGGGAGCCGGCTCCCAGCTCGGGTTTGACGGGGCCTGCTTCAATGTCTCATTTATCTACATGTGGGGGTGCGACTACCCCTGCCCTTAAGAAGAGGAAGCTGTCTCCTGCGAGTAAGGAGGCTAAGCAACAGGAGAAGGAGGCAAAGGAGCGCCAGAGGTTAGAAGAAAGGGCGAAAAAGGAAGAAGAAAAACGGTTGAAGGACGAGGAGAAGAAGAAACGAGAGGTGGAACGTGAGGAAGAGCGGAAGCGGAAGGAGGATAAAAAGAAGGCCAAGGAAGAGGAAAAGGCTGCAAAGGAAGAAGAAAAACGGAAGAGAGATGCTGCCAAAGAGGAAGAGAAGCGGAAAAGAGAAGAGGAGAAACTCAAGAAGGAAAGGGTGAGCCTCCTAAACTGACAACGTATGGCTCATAGATGGTCGGTCTAACGTTCGCTCGCAGGCTCAACCAACACTGAACGCCTTCTTCGCGAAGCCAAAACCCCTTGTACAACCATCCGTCGCAACTGTTGCTAGGTCGCCCAAGGAGTCTGGATGTGATGGCGCCGCAAATGAATCTCCTCGTGAGGCTAATGCTGCGTCGGATTATCAACGAGCATTCCCTTCTTTCTTTCTGCAGTCTCACACGAAAGTTGCCCCCCCGCATAGGTTTGGACGCGACTCAGAGGCTCTTCGAATAATGCGAGAGAATGTCGATGTGTATCTGAAATCACCTAGCAGCTCAGAAGATTCTATTGTATTCCGACCTTTGGAAATCTTCAACATGATACCATACAGACGACGGCGAGGAAGACTTCCCGCATCTGTTAGGGAGATTCTTCTACAGATGCAGACCCTGAACGATCAAGCAGGGACGTCTGAGGCTACGCAACGACAGCAGTGCCTCCTGAAGAAGGTTCGAATGAAATCTCTCAAATTCGGCGAAGATGTCCGACCACCCTATCAGGGAACGTACTCCAAGCAACTGCCCGGGTCCTCCGCCTCTAAGATGATGCGAAACCCCTTCCACCGCGGCTTACCAGACACAAATTACGACTACGACTCGGAAGCGGAATGGGAGGAACCGGAAGAAGGTGAGGAACTCGACTCGGAGGAGGAGGAAGAGATGAGCGACGACGGCGATGATGACATGGACGGCTTCCTGGATGATGATGACGATCAATTGGTCGACGGGAAGAGACGGCTTATTGTCGGCGATCTAGAACCGGTGTGCACTGGTATTCAATGGCACGATCAGGGTGTGGATCCGGAATTCAAGGCGTACAAGATTCAGACCATACCAGACACAGTGTCGTTGCCTATTGATCCATTTTCAACGGCATATTGGCAAAAGCCAAACGCACCGGAGCCAGCTCAGACCAGTGGCCCGGGACGGTCGATGCTTCACTCTTTCCTACGTAACCCGTCAATGCAGGATGGGAGTGCATTGCCACTGTTGGGATCCGGGAGGTCCAAGCGGACCTTCCCGCCAGAGCAGCTGGCGGAGTTCAAGCACGTTGTGGATGGTAGTGATCTGTCAAAGTTGGGGTTGATCGAAATCCTGAAGAAACGGTTAGTCAGATACGGTTGCTCCAGTTTCATCTGCTGCTAATGACAACTCCAGATTCCCGAAGGTTTCCAAGGACGTCTTGAAGGACACGTTGAACAGCGTGGCGACTCGGGTGGGACAGAAAGAGGCTGAGAAGAAATGGGTCTGCAAATAGCGATAGTATTGGAGGAGACAATGACAACAAGCGTTCGAGGTTCGGAAGAAAGACAACGCATGGCTGGAGTTCTGGCGTCCGGTCAATCTTGGGTCGTGCCGGGGGTAGACTTAAAACCCCTTGAGGGAAAATTATTGGATGCAAGTGATTCTTCTTTTCATGTGTTATTAGAATTGCAGAAACGGTTTGCAGCCACCTATTCTTTTGCGATTGATGTGTCATGACGGCGATTGCTTTACGGGGCCAGTAAGGATGAGACTTGGACAGTTGAGGTTGTATATTGATATCATACTACTTACAACGTAGTATACATGGGACACCGTCTACTATATCATTTTATTTATTTTATATATCTACTATTATTTATATATATATAAGTATATATATAACACCAATGATCCCTATCTCCCTATCTCTACCAGCCATAATTCGGTGAGAGAGTGACAAGTGGGCAAATAACAACCACTCCCGAGGGAGAAAAAAAAAAAAAAAAAAAGTGCTAAAAACAGATGGTCCATCAACTACGGAGTATACGGAGTAGTAGAACTACATTATCCGAGTAGTCCTTGTTCTCTTCACAACCACAGCTGCAGTGGACGATCATGCAGTTCTCGATAGAAGCATGTGCGAGTAACTGACTGGAAGTAAGGATGAGTTGTTTAAAAAAAATAAAATAAAATAAAAAAGGAATGTCCATGACTGAGTCAAAACATGACTGGTCGTCAAATCAAAGGCAACTTTTGACCAATTCAGCTGAGGATGTCAACTTGGCCTAGTCTGTTTTAGGGCTAGTCCGGGGGCAGTTGTTCAGTGGCGGTTGAACACGTGCCTGTGGGGTCTGGAGTCAGTACTCCGTAGTACTACAGTATTTCAATCGTAGTCGTTGTATGTACGTCCTAAATTATAAAAAAGCTAACTAACTAACTAACTAACTACCAAATGATTTACTAGTATCTCTTTAGGATTATTATTTGATTTGTGTGATGTGGAAGTTGGTATTGATTGATTGAAGTTAAGTCTTCTTTTTACTAAATTTTCTTTCTTTGCTGTCACTGCGGAGTAGCTTTCGGCAGTACTAAAGAATTATCAAACATTTGGAGGAATTTAATTCCCACTCTTCATAGTCATACTAATGATCCTGCTGGGAAGAGTAGACCAGTCATTGAACTAGTTGACAAGTTGTACCTCACCTATCTAGTGACTAAGGAAGAATTATAGATGCAGATTCATGCATTCTAAACCCCCCCCCTCCCCAGAAACAAGAAATGGATAGGAATTCTTTCCTAAACCCAAGTCCGTAGTAAAGGGAGGGGGGTTGGGCAACGAATCATGTGGCACGAAGAGGGGCAACCGGAGCCATCATGCATGCAGTGCCAGCGCATCACTTCAATTGAACGGTGAAAGTTAGTAGGACAGCTGGGTTGAAAGTTCCGTACAACAGATACTCCGTGGGTACCGATGCTTCCAGCCCAGTCAGACCTGTTTGCCTGTACTTAGTTTGTACATACCTACTAGTCCGTGGTCAATTATGTACTCGGTATGTACATACATACATTCTGAAGTGTACAACCGACTTTATCAGTAGACTCGCTTTTGTACTATCAATCTGTGTCTCTTATTTTTCATTATTATTTTCTTTCTTTCTTTCTGTGGTCATCCTTTTTGTATTATATAAATAAATAAATATATATATATATATATTTATATATATTACTTCAAGTTGTTTCATATTCTCTCCCGTTCAGCTGGTTGAGAGGATTGAATCTTCTACACGGGATGGAGGAAGTGGGGGGTCCTCTTATTGATCATTCTGCAGAATGGGAAGAAGGATGGTATTTGAATCATAACGGTTTTCCCGTCTTCTTTTTCTTTGATTTATTTATTAAATTTTAAATTTGGATTTGGATTTGGATTTTCATTTGGTATTTTTCTCGCTTCTCTGAAATCGATCCATCGGTGACAGATCTTTCATCGTTTGGGATGAGTAGTACAGATAGATATACTCCGTATCTATCTATCGATCAGGTACTTCGTCCAGTATACCTTGAATATAAAGGATCATTCAAGGAAATAGGATTTTTCTGTCTGTATCTACAGTTATGGACAGTATGTACAGTATGTACAGTATGTACAGTATGTACAGTACTTTCAAATTTGTAGGTATCACACCAACATTTGCCTCACTACCACAATACCTGCAGTTGTCCCATTCGAGTCACCGCCAGCCTGGCACTTGGCAACCAACGAACAAATAGGAAAGCCTTGTGATTGTTCACTTGCTTATTCTCCATCCACCTAACTTGACCTCTTGTCATTTCCCCTACCTTAGTGGCATTCATCCTGTACATCCTCTACATCCTGTACATACTCCGTACTCTGCCAACGTACAGCATCCAACCTGAACCAAAGAAACTCTCCTTTTTCTCCCCCTCCCCTCTTCTTCCGCCTACGCATTCATTGGAACTCATTCAGCCATACCGACAAGCATAGCCATACAGAACCCGCGGATTCCTTCGATTTGCTGGCACTGGCAATCAATCGCCCGCTAAGGTATCCTTACTTTCTCACCTACAGTCCGTTCTTTCTTCCCTCCGTTCCCTCTTCTTCTTCTTTCTCTGCTGCATGTCATCTCTCCGCCAATTCAACCAGTTCAAGTCTCTTATCGTCTGGACGAGAGGCCGTCAGATCGGAAGTTTATCATCCTCTCAATAAACCTCCCCCATTTATTATTCTTCTTCTTATTATTTTTATGCCAATTTGATTTTCAAGTTGTCTTATGCTCCTTTCTCTTTTCATTTACTTTTAGTCGATTTTTCTTTTAAGTTCTTTTCTACTAACTTTCTTTTTCCGTTTGCAATCTCCCCTTGATTCTTCTATACTTCCAAGATTATTATTCCTTAGTATTTGTGTCGCTCTATTTACCCCCCCCCTCCCATCGATCTTTCATTCCACTTCTTTATTTTACCTCCTACTCCGTAAACTATATCACATATCATACAGTGTCTACTAGATACTATCTCCCTTTCCCTCCATCATCTCCTTTGTCTTTCCTTTCTTCTACCCCGCCTACCATCCCTCCTTATCATCCTTCACGCTATCAGTCAATCCTGGAGTTCACGTCGACCGTGTCGCATCACTACCCCCAGCAGGATTCTGTTCCCCATGAGGACCGTCGTCCTTTCTCTTCTGCTCCTCTAAAGGTTAAACCATGCGATAGAGAAGTGGTTCCTGGAGCTAGGGGCATCTTGCGACCTCACCCGTCTTCTTGGCTATCGAGCTGGGAGACTGCCCATGGCAACATCATGTTCGATGCCCAATCTGATGGTCTCTCGTCGACCCTAGCTTATGTGACCAGTACGTTCCAATCGATTAATTTATTTATTTTGGGGCTTGTTTGCATGATCGTCAGCAACTTTCCCCCTCCCCCCTTTCCTTCCCTTTTGAATTTTCTTTTGCCGCATATAACTCCCTATCTCTCCTCGCAATCTCAAATCTCTGGCAATCTCAATTTCTCTCACCTCTTGAATGAAAGCTATACCCCTTGCTTCGCTAACATTTTCAACTTCTTCCTCCACTTCAGATCTAATGCCCTCCATCCGGTCTGTTTCATCATGTGATAGTACATCTCAGTCCCCTGCTGCGACTGCCTGCATGTCCCCAATCCGATTTTCCCCCGAATCAACGGGTCGGATCACAGGTGAGTCTGGAGACTCGGACCGCGCGAGTTCGCGATTCATTGCAACACCTGTCTATTCCGATAATGGATATCCCCCGGAAGATTCGCCCCGCACCACATCATTCGTGCCTATGGAGGATGGCCCTAAGGTTTCTTTTGAGCATTTGGCCCAATGTTATCGCCAGAATCAGCAGAAACAAGCCCACCGGAAAGCTTTGGAACAACGTCTTCATGCCACCAAAGTGTCTATGGGCGTCTCGGCGCGCCTTGTACGCGTCGGCGCCGCCGTTCAGCGTGGCTTGGTTGATCGGTTGAAACATGATGACAAGGTCAATTTCACATCACTCTATCATACCCTGAATGATCTCCAGGAATCCTGTGACTCTGGCTTTCGGTACCACTTTCACCGGCAGGACCCGTTGGAAGATTGGCCACCATCTCCTGAGTCCACAGTGGACCGTACCCCGGACTTCTTCACCCAGTTGAGTCCCCAGTCCCGAGCTGATCTCATTGAAATCCTACAATTGGTCCGCACCGATCCCCAGTTTCTGTTTGAGCGGTTGTGCAGCTTAACTCCGGCCCAGTTGGGTGCTTTGGTTTCGTCCACTCCTTCCTGGGAAGCCGGTGATCTCACGTCTTCCTCAACTCCCCGATCCCGGAATTATCCTTCATTCTCTAAACGCAGTCCTACTTATATCCCAATTAAGGATCATGTCCTCGCCTTTGAGAGAACGGACCCTGTATCAACCATGTTGTTTAATGTCTTTGCGGCCCCTCTGGACTCGGATGCTCCTGAAGCCAAATTGCGCCTGGATGTGTGGTCTTCTGTCTGTGCGAAGCTCATTGCGGATGGCAGCAGCCGATTCCACTCTCTCCTCAGCCACATCTTGGCCGCCTGGTCCACGGGTAGTGATTGGAAAGCTAAGCCCAAATTTGAACTCTACCTCATGGATATTCTCCAAACTGGTGCCTTTCTCTTGGAACATGTAGATACCCCACCCGGTCTGAATCTTGACGCCGAGCCTCCAGACCCGTTGAGAACGGATGTAGCCGAGGAATTCTTTGCCTCTGCGGTAGATGCTTTGTTCCGACTTTTGGATGATCCAGACGGAGGACTTCCCGCTTCGGTGTTGGAGCTCAGCGGTGCCATATTGCAGAAATTGGATCACCAGGACTGCCGGGATCGATTTCTGGAGTTCCTGTTTATCCATTGGTTTTTTTCCAAATTCCTATATGGTGCACTAACCTTCCCTGAGGTATGATTCTGCTCACCTGGCCTACCTATCGTTAGCTGATACGCATTGCATCCTCTAACCATGTCTGTAGGCTCATGGACTTTTGCTTGACTTCCATATCAGGAAAGATGCGCGGGAGAAACTCCTGGGACAAGTTGGACTGCAAGCTTATTCCCAGGTCTATGCCGTCCTACGCTCAATGTGTGTTGACCTCTTGTTCTGTAGATGTTGTGGGAAAGCAGTTGAGCTAACAGAATCTCAATCTTGATAGGACTCACTTCTCAATGGCTCGTCCGACGGTCAGACAGCACGTTCGGAATATGCTTTCGCGGTTCCAAAACACGGCCGATGAAGGGCAGACCCATATCCCGCGCTCAACTTATATTGGCCCTGGGGGAGGGCGCGAGTCACCTGCTGTCTTTTTGATGCTGTCAGCCACTGACGTTCTTAGTCTACTAAATGCTCTTTTCCCCCGGACATGCTCTCCTGTGTGCAACTCTCCAACTCCGTCTTCTGGAATGTCTGGATCTTTCAGGTCCCTCCGGTCTCTACAGTCCCTTTCAGAAAGGCAGGGGACTCCAATAGCTGAGCCGGGCTTTTTCAAACCCATTGTGGAAAAGTATTCAAGGCGGCCTTCCATCAGAGGTCTCTTTTCAACTGACATGGATTTCCTGTCACCCCCAGAGAACTCCCTAGCTCGCAACGCCGATCGGATTCGCTTTGAACTGTCCGATTTGGGCGAACCCTATGGTCGCTCAAACCTGGAGCCCCCATCCGCTGAAGAATGGACCTTATTTTCAATCGCTCACAACGGAAGACGCCTGCTGTGGAGCCTTTTCTCGGACGGTCAATCCAGCTACCCGGAAAATGCGTCCGAGAATGAGGTGCAGTCCACTGCCTTAGGCCTAGAGGATAACTTCGAAGCCCTTCAGACCGCTATTGTGAAACTGATACAAGAAAATCCGGCCGATGACCACATTGAAATTGGCTTACAGGCTCACAATTCTCTGCAAATAGACAGCCCATCCCTGAAACAAAGGTTTGATCGAGCTATGTCATATTGCCACCATGCCTCAGATTTTATCGGTGCTCATTATTGGTGGAACGCCGGCCGACAGCTTCGCCGCAGTGCCGCCACTTTTTCAGCTCGACTTGCCGATGACTCGTGGATCCTTGAGCCGATGCATACCTCAAGCATGCACGCCCTTCAAACCTCACGTTCCGTCATCGAACGTTGCGAATGCGACTTTGTCGCTCTTGATCGCCATATGCAACGACTGCAACGAACGATAAAGGACATGATGACTACCGTGGTTAAACTGCGAGACAAGATGTGGTATATGACCGATGTAAAGAACTCGAAGAGGTACGAGGAAGCTAAACATGTCGCGCTGGCATTGAAAACTATGATATACTCCGCGCGCCTTTACACACAAACATCCAATGAGAGTCGATCCCGTGTCACTGGAAGATCGTTCGGAGGGTCTCTTCTTCAAAAGCCAGAGTTGCAAGTCATGGATGTCATGAAAGCCCCTAGAAGCTACGGTAGCTCGAATAAGCTCTCGGACGAACAGGTGGACTTGCTTCGAAAATGGCTCTCCCACAATAATATCGAAAATTTCTGCAAAGGTGAGGAACGTATCCACCGGTTCTGTTACGAGGTCAAATCAAGTATAAGTCGACTGGTCGGAGAGACTATGGCGGAAGCACCTGTGTTGTGGGCCAGCGAACTCTACCAAAGAGAGCGAGCCAAGTACGAAGGCTCCAGCAGCCGAGGCTTCCTTGGCCTTTCTTCTGGTCTACGGCCTTTTACCATTGCCAGTGACGAATCCAGCAATTCGTTACACTCTTATGCCAACAGTGTCCGTCCATCCGATTCACTGTCAAGGTACTCGCAAGAACTTCCTCCACTGAATACAAAAACGTCTTTCCAGAGCCTGATCTCTGACAGATGGAAGGCCCCTCGGGACCCGTCCATCGCGGATACTTCTTCTGTCATAGGTTCTCCTGGCAGGGCCGCGTCGACTTGCACTGGGGATTCCTGCAGCACCTTTTGGTCTGCGCCACATCAGGCTACGCAATATGCGCCGAGCGCGTCCAGCCTATATTCTCGACCCCCTTCGCTCCTAAGTGATACTGCAAGCCAGCAGCCCCGTCGAAACGACCGCAAAATTCTTGGCAAAGCGGTATTTTTGGATGAACTGCGACAAACGCTTACAAGCCTGCTCTTGAGTGATCTGGGCTCACCAGTATGGAGCTGCGGGAGCGAGACCGATGCCTGGTTTTGTAATGCTCTTGACCAGAAGAGAATCCAGGCACAAATGGAAAAACGGTCTCGGATCCAGCGGTTCTATGCAGAGTATGATGAGCGACTAGTTCGCCAAGCTATCCATCGTGCCCCATCAAGAGCCAGAAGAAGTACATCACTAGGACCTTTAGAGGGAGAGAAACACCGGATTATCGAGGCTTTGCCTTCCCCTACAAGCGATGCCGACGCGAATCTCGATGATCAATCCGCATTCTCATACCAAACCGTGTTCCGTCGCTTAATAGAGGTATTTTCACGCCACGGAAGCCCATTTGCCAAGCTGAAGGCGTTGCGAGATCTCCACGCGCTGGTAATTGCATCACTGAATTCAAATGACGACAAAACTCTTTTCTCTTTTGCCGCGGAGCCACCGTGCTCCAGACGTAATTCCAATATTCGAAGGAAGAGGTCAGCTCGCCGCAGCTTCTCAGAACCTCAGGCAAACCATCTCTCTGACAAAGACTATTTCCATGCTCCAAAGTCTCTTGCCGACGAGTCAGTCTTCTTTAACTCTCGGCCTTCGGACTATTCAGCGCCTACAGAGAGCCAGATTGTGGAGGCCCTCCGCGATATAATCCTTGAGGTGAAACCAAAAACTCTTTTCCGTGATCTACAGTTTATATCGGCGTTTGTACCTGGGGAGACGTTGAACAAAATTGAGAGTGGAACAGCATTCTTACAGTTTGGCTTGGCCGCACTAAGCTTGAAGGACGAAGTTTGCAATAGCATGGTAGAAATTGCCGACAACATCGTCTCCCAAGAGCTTAGCCGGCGCCATCCTCCTCAAGGGTATGACATGCACGCAAGGCCCGGACATGCCATTGAGGATGCCGCCGGAATGTGGATCATCACTGCGAAAGAAGGAAACCCAGTTGCTCAGCGAGAGCTTGCAATTCTCTATCTCACACACCCGGAACTTCTTCCCCGTGTTACTTTACCCCTCACGTTTTTGCGGGATACTTTCAAGGAAGAGACGTTACTCCGTCGCGATAAGGATCCCAAATCTGACCCGCAGAGCATGTGTTTGGCACTACACTGGATGCAGCTGTCGGCTAATGGAGGAGACGAGCTCGCGCGAAACAGGCTTCGCGAACTGGAAGAATTTGACTCCATTGCATAACATTCGTTCTGACTCTGTGTATGTGACTTTTCCAGGGAGCGTTGGTTCTCTGGTCTCTTTTTCTGCTATGACTTGATACCACTCATGATTCGCAATTGTTTGAATTTTTTTTTTTTTTAATATGACCGTCTTTGCCCGTTTCAGCCTGACTAATTTTTATTTTATTTTTTTTTTAATTTTTTTTTCCCCCTCAGACGTTGCTGCTCAGTTTTCTCTTCATTATTCTGGCGACCTGGACACTTTCTGCCTTGTAGTTGTACTTCATTATATCGGCGTGCGTTGCCATCTTGCATGGGAGCAGGAACGGGGCATTCGGAATCCTTCCTTCGCGTGATTTTCTTCCTTTCTCTTTCTTTCTTTCTTTCTTTCTTTTTTTTTCTATTTTTTTTTTCTCCCCGCCTTGATCTTATCGTATAAGATTCCCCTATACATGTTGATTTAACCGGGTGGCATTCTGCTTTGTTTCTTGCTGGGTTCAGAATCTTGGGAGTTCTACACCTTGGACTGGACTGTAGAGATTATAAGACCGGTGGCCGTTTGCTCAGAATTTACACTTATCGTTTCCTATCTATTCATCTTCTTCTTCTTCGTATTCCTCTAGAATGTAGGATCCATTGATAAATGTATAAATGTACCAATTTTATCCTTTTATCGATTGATCAATTTTTAGGGCCAAAACAAACTTCGACGTCATCGGCAGGCCCCCACGTGCCAGTTCATGAAATTTAATTAAAAAGTCACTCGCACTTTCAACTTGAACTTCTCCATTTGGTATCTTCGTATTTCGACGACCACGAGGGAAAGCTTCCTCTTATTTCGCAGGACCTGGAAAGAGTTCCCCAGGTGACGAACCGCAAAACTTAGTACAGTACTTTTGGTCAGCCATTTCGGAGGCTGAAAAACCCCTCCAATCCCATCCCAATTCACCCATCATCCTGACGACCACTCAGCCTCAGCTTAATGATAGCTGACTACTAGGCCTTTCTTGGTCACAACAAGTGTTAGGTACTGCCACTTTCCTTCTGCTTTCTTCACCAACCCGTCTGTCTTGTTGTATTTCCTTCTGTTCCGAAATCTGCCCCCGCAGGTTTTCTTGGGAGAGAGACAGATCATGACGATGGCACATAACATGGACGATCCACACAAGAGGCCTAAGGGTAAGCACCAGATAGAACCCCCCCCCCCCCCCCAACTGCTTCTGGGACCCTCTCTAAGCGCCTGTTTGGTCCACATAGGTATTTTAAAGAACCCTAGCTCTCAGAGCATTCACACTTTGCATGATCCTATAATCCCGCGCGCTCCCTCTACAGAGCCCATGGATACCAAGGAGCTCACTCTCCAAAACACCCTGCAGAATGCCGGGCATCGTCGCTCGTCGTCTACAACTCGCCCTGGGACCGCGTCCCGACGCCAATCAGTGGCCAGCATCCAACATGATGAGAATTCACCCCGGTTGAAATGGGACGAAGCAAATCTTTACTTGACCGAGCAGGAGAAATCTGCCAAGATGAAAATCGACGAGCCCAAAACGCCGTATGCGCCGCGTTACGATCCAAACCAGGACGAAGAAGAGATGGAGCTTGCAGAGGCCGAAGACAGCCTGATCGATGCACAAGGGGTGGTTGTTGACGAACTCGATATGACGCAGAAAGGGCCTCGGAAAGCAGTTGCTGAAGATGACATTCCTGACCTCGAGCTAGGGGATCCCGAGGAGTCTATCCCTGGTAGTGGGAGTCCCCAGAACAACGATCGCATCGTGCGTGCGCGAAGTTTGAGCGACGAGTCGCACCGGAGCGATAAGCATGTGGTCATGGGGACCAACGAACCTAATGGAGAGGCCAACGCAGATGCAGATCACTTGTTGAGTCCCGAAGAAGCTCAGGAGAAACATCGCCAGTTTGAGCAGCAAAGAAAAAAGCACTACGAGATGCGGAATATTAAAGAACTTCTTGCGTATGGAAATATTTCTCCTTCCCCCCCTCCCAACCTTCTGACCCTTGAAAAGAACTCATTTGGAAGCGTACTAACGGTGATCTTTAGCCATTCTGTGGAACTGGAGGAAATGGACGAGGATGAGAACGGTGATGAGAATCAGAATGCTACTCCTGTTGTTCCACCGCCAATGCCCCAGATTCCAGAGAAGTTTTTGGAGGAGAAATAGAAAAATGCGTTTCCTCGCCGTCTATCCTTTCCGAAAGGTGGCCGTTACTTGAGTTTTGTTTGTTTGTTTTTTTTTTTTGTCTTTTTTCTTTCTTTCTTTCTTTCTTTCTTTCTTTCTTTCTTTCTTTCTTTCTTTCTTTCTCTCTCTCTCTCTTTCTTTCTCTTTCTTTCTCTCGCTGTCTCTTCTATTTTTCATTTTCCTTGTACTGTTTTCTCATCCTGTACTCCGTATATTCCCCAGCGATCTCCATATTTTATTTTACCAATTCTGAGGACTAGTAGTATGGATATTCCCTTCCGTTTTTCCCGTTACGACGGAGACATGTCATGTTCAATCCTACTTGGTTACGTTGAGACCTCATGATAGATCATTTGGTGCAGAGACAAAGGGGAGGAGGCACCGTTGATCTGCTTGTATTGGCGTAGGCAGTACGGAGTAGTCATGGAAACTGGCTGCGACTTGGCAATGAGAACCTTACAGGTCCCAGGCTCCAGGCTCCAGGCTCCCATGCATGTCTGCGTGGTACAGTCACAGTCAGGGGCTGAGAATCTCCTACATTTGAGAGGTCGTTAGGTCGCTCCACATTCGCCCTGGCAGATTTCCGACGGCGATGTGAGATCCGCCCTGACATCCCAACCGGGACATTTTGACCATTCAATCCCGTTGAATGTGGAAAGAAACTGAGCCGATATGGATAATTAGTATGTATATATATATATATCCGGAGTACTCCGTATATATATATATATATATCTACCTATCTACCTATCTATCTATCTATCTATGGATATGGATATGGATATGGATATCTAAGAGTATATATAGAAAAGTTGACAAGTAATATGGAGGTTCTTTAGTAAGTGAACTTTCAGTGCCCTGGGATGATTAATTGATTTCAAGTCAGTGACCTCCTGAAACATGCTTCAACTTGCAAGACTCTTGCTACAGGTAAATTAAAATTAATTAATATAATCCAGGGCTGACTATGACTATGTATCACCCACAAGCTCTTTGGTCTCTTTGTTAGGGACAAAGTTGTTTATCTTATTATGATTATTATTATTTTTATAATAATCATGATTCTGATTCTTCTTCTTTTGCTCTATTTTGAATTTTAGTCCAAGGTTCATCAATGTACCAGTCAATATGATTGATCACAACGGAATTATTATTACTATTACTATTATAGTAGATTAATAGAGTACCTTATGATGGAGTACTTCCAAGTTGTACTATCGAGACTAGTACAAGTAGTCATTCTTCTTATACCGTACGGAGTAGTCATGTTTCTCAACAGTCTCTTTCAAGTTCTTTTTGTCACCCCTTAAAACAATCCCAATCTACAAGAACGACTAGACTATATTTATAGTGTTAGATTAAGGCTCATGCGTTAGATTCAATGAACAAAAAAAAAAACAAAATAATAAAT
>ML739414.1:0-16391 GCA_009193565.1 Aspergillus coremiiformis
TATTCTAATTTTTATACTAAAAATATTTAAAGTATTATATATCTATATTTTTAAAAATAAATAATCTTTCTAACTAGCTAAATAATTATTTTATTATTAATTTTAATCAATTAAAGATCTTGGATAAGAATAATAAAGTATTAAATAAAGTACTTTTTTATTTCTACTAATTTATTTTTTTATATATAAATTGTTATATATATAATTTTAAATATACTAAATATATAAGATATAAGTATACTTAGTATAAGATCACTAGTATATATATTATTTATATAAATAACTTGATATTATCAAGTTATTTTATTAAATTCTTTAGCTCAGTGGATAGATAGCTAAATTATTAAATTAGAATTATATATAGAGTATATATAGAACTATTAATTTTACTATTTTAATTTTTTATTACTTTCTCTTTAGATCTAACACTAGATAAGAAGGTCCAAATGGCTTTACTAACTATATTAGATTTAGTAAACAGTCTAAATAGCTTTTTAGAAGATCCTTTTAACACGACCCTTAATTTATTATTTAATAATACATTATTCAAAGATTTAATAATAGTATATTATAAAATCATAGTAATCCTTAGATAATTAAATTAATCAAAGAATTAATAATTATAATAAAGAATTTATTATAATAAATACAAGTTTAACTAGATAAGAATACTAAGATAAATTATAAATAAAATACTTAATATTTAAAAATAATAGATTAAAATATAAAAAGACTAATTCTTATCTTTTAAGAATTATAAATCTTAGAGAATCTCTTTATACCTAAGAAATTAATTTTCTTTTTTAATTAATATTATACTAAGATTATATAGCTATAAGAATAAAATCTAAAATCCTGATAAAGAATAATAAGGTGATACAGGACAAAATCACCAGTTTATCCTTGACATCTATACCACCTAGGCAGAATCAGATGAGCATACACTACATTAATTACTAGTTAAATAGGGGGCCTGATTCCTGACAGATTATATCTGGTTGGTTAAAAATCAGGCACCTAGATATTAATCTAATCTATTTAAAAAGATAGTAAAGTTCTGTTATTAATATTTTAAAATTATACAAGCCATAATCCCTTGCTTTGCTTGGTGGCTTGAAAAAGAAGATAGCTTATAATATAAATTATAAATAAAAAAATATAATTTATTGAAAAGAATTATATTTCTATTAAATCTTTTAGTATAAAACTCTTTAAAATTAAATAAATAATATTTGTATAATTAATATATACAAAGATTATAATTTATATATAATATAACTCTCAATAAAAGCTAGCTAGTATATATATATATATAAAATAATAAATATAAAATAATTAGTAAAGAATATTATAGATAATTAATCAAATATAAGAAATTATATCTATAGAACTAATTGATAATAATAAAAATAATAACTTTAATATAAAGCTGGCTATATATTAGAATTAAATAATTAGAATTATTTAGATTATTAAAAAATTAAAATTATTAGAATTATTAGAATTATTAGAATTATTAGGAGTATTTAGAGTATTTAAATTATTTAGAATTATTTAGAGTATTTGTATTATTTAAATCAATTGAATTATTTAGATTATTTGAATTATTTATTATATAGATAGAATATCTTAAGATAGTTAGTACTCTTTGCCTTGGGCCAATCAGAATACAAGGATTTTAATAGAATATACACTGGCAGAATATTCACAGGCAGTCAGGGCTTTTCACCACTGTAGCATGTAGAACAGTGAGTGTATATATCAGTATATATGCAAAAACGTAGTTGTCATATAATAGAGTAGACAAGCTGTAATCCCTTGCTTTGCTTGGTGGCTTGAAAAAGAAGATAGCTTATAATATAAATTATAAATAAGAAATTATAATTTATTAAAAAGAAGTATATTTCTATTAAACCTTTTAGTATAAAACTCTTTAAAATTAATAAATAATATTTGTATAATTAATATATACAAAGATTATAATTTATATATAATATAACTCTCAATAAAAGCTAGCTATAGATACAGAATTAAATAATTAGAATTATTTAGATTATTGAAATAATTAAAATAAATAGAAAAAGTAAAATAAATAGAGAGATTAAAATAAATAGAAAGATTGACAAAGTAAGAAATATTTAGATTATTAAAAAATTAAAATTATTTAAATTATTTAGAATTATTTAGATCATTTGAATTATTTCAATCATTTGAATTAGTTAGATTATTTAAATTATTTAGATTATTTAGAATTATTTAGATTATTTGCATTATTTGAATCATTTGAATTATTTAGATTATTTAGAATTATGTAGATTATTTGAATTATTTAAATTATTTAAACTATTTAAATTATTTGAATTATTTGAATTATTTATTATATAGGTAGAATATCTTAAGATAGTTAGTACTCTTTATCTCGGGCCAATCAGAATACAAAGATTTTAATAGGGTACAAACTGGCAGAATACCTACAGGCAGTCAGGCCGGGGCTTTTCACCACTGTAGAATGTAGAACAGCGGGTATATATATCAGTATATATGCAAAAACGTAGTTGTCATATAATAGAGTAGATAGATAGATAACTTACTATGTTTCTAGATAAATTATATTAATATCTAGGTACCTGATTTTTAACTAATTAGTTAATCTAGATTAGGATAGAAATAGATATTTCTATTCTTGATCCTAACCAGCCTGGTGATAGATAGGGTAGGTTAGGTTAAGGTCAGGTAGGTTTGCCCACTCTAATTATGGCTCCACTCTACAGAGTACTTAAGATAGTTTTAAATCAAAATACTTAGTATTTAAAAAATAGTAGATCTAAATATAAAAAACTAATTCTTGTCTCTTTTGAATTCTAAATATCGGGGATTCTTTTATATCTGGGGAATCAGTTTCCTTTTTTAATTAAGATTATATAATGATCATATACCCATAGAGTTTGACCTGAATGATTCTGATATAGAATTATGGGGTGATACTGGATCGAATCACCAGTTTATCCCTAACAGATTCTGTATCAGAAAGGAATATATTGAGATATTGAAGTTTAAAACTACCAAGTTTTACTGATTTTTGGTGGGAAAATACGGAGGTGTATACTAAAAGTTGCTGTGTTACACTAGTAATATATAATCCACTATTTAGTATCCAGTCTGACAGTTAAAGTTATATAATAATTAGTAATTAATATATTTAATTTACTAAGTAGCTTCTAGAGATTTAATTTATAGTTTACTTATAAAATACTTTATAGATATATTAGATAGTAATATAAAATCTTTATTTATTATTTATATATTTAGAAAGTCTACAGAGTAGTAATTAAATTACTTATATAATACTTAATAAAGATCTATATTTAATATTAAACAAAGATTTTCTATATATACAGGCAGTAAATAGAAGTTTTATATTATATTAAGATAGACTATAGATTAGATTTTCTTTCTAAGATTTATATATTAATTACTAATTATTACATGACTTTAGCTATCAGGCTGGATACCACAAAGTGGATTATATATTACTAGTGTGACGCAGTAACTTTTGGTATACGCCTCCGTAGGGTGTATCAACAGACTTGTTGCCCCTGATTTTAATAATATTTCTGATTATAATAGATGGTTGATTTTATAATAGAAATATACAGAGATTAAGAATAAAGTACACTGGAAAGTGAAACAAATTGGCAGAAGTTGAACAGAACAGGAAGATGGACAACATAACCTACCCTGCCTATTGCCCAATCTAGTTATAGTGAGGGAAGTTGAGCCTGTTAATGCGGTGAGGGGATGCAAGTCTAATCCAATCATACTATCTCAACCTTGTCCCCCTTACGTCTAGTATACTATTTTCTTTTTAAATTAGATTTAATTTAGTACCTGAGATACCAAATAGTGAATTATAATTAATCTTCAAAATCTAGGTTCAGCGGCCATTTTAATCTTATTATAACACTAGTAGATAGATGGAGGAACCCAATCCATTAATCTCCCCTCCCCTCATTATTTGCAAGTCTAATTGGGGTCTAACCTTCTTGCAGGATTTTATGGTAGGATTACTAAATAATCCATAACACCATAGGTGATCCCACAAGGGCTACAACAATTTAGAAAATAAGTTTTTTAATTACATACTAAAATAAAATAAATGTTAAAATTAAAATATTTGTGGATTGTGCCTGCTTACTAAGTATCTTTTGATTATATCGAATCAGAAAGAGTTCATGTAAACCATCTTGGACAACTCATGTGAACTGTAGATACTCAAGCCTCCAAACAAAGTGATGGGTTACAGCTTATAAATAAATATAAATAAATAAATGTATGGACTGCTATTACTACGGTATTGTTAGGCTATTAGTTGACCAAATAGTACTCCGTATAGCACGCCGCAATTGCCTGCCAATTGTCTTCAACATTGGCAGAACCTAGTAGTGGTTATGGGGTCAGGCAATATAGCCCTGTCTTAGCACGATACCTGAGGCAGAGTTTCTGATATAGATCTCCGAAGGGATTCCATAAGGAGCCGGTTGCAGTTGTGATTTAGGATTTGACATTCTTGGTGTCTCCACTTTATGTGCCTCTTGCCCTTTCCTGCTTTCGACTCTAATCTTTTCAGTTCATACTCTTCTCTCTAACTTTGCTTTAATCTCACCTAATCCAACCCCTACCATCTCATGGCACCCCAATTATTGGTGTGGGTGAGTCTACCTTCAAGGCTTTTTCTCTAGTGGTTTTTGCGGTTCCGCTCGTTTTCCGCCGCACTACGGAGTAAATTGGTTTCCCCTGACCAACGCCCAGGCAGACAAACCATCACCCCGAATATTCAAGAACAATTCTACGTAACCATTCCCTCGATTTTCTAGCGGGCTACTTTCGTGACCTCCATTGCATGCGCAAAATTTCACCCTCGGATACAACGGCTGCCCTGTCTTTATCTCCGAATTATTGACGAGATAGTTCCAAGTATCCCGGTCAGCGACGGAAATTGTTTCCTGGAATCCTAGTTGGAAAAAGCCGTTCGGAAACACGCGCTCTTCGCATTATCAAACCATCTAGCCAGTTGATTTCTGGGAACGGTTTATACTAGACTTGCGACAACAGATCAAGCTTTGCCCACTGGCTGAGTGATAATTGCTTAAAAAAATTCGTCGATTGGCTCGGAAGAGAAAGCCGTCAGTTTGGATCTCGAGATGTCCGGGTCTTCAGCAGGTATGATAGAACCCTTTTTTTAATTCCAGCTCTACACTGTTGCTCTGCACTTTTCGCATCCGTAAAACAGTTGAGCAGCACGTTGAACTTGTATTAGCGGCGCCGTCAGCGCCAGCGGCAACCACCGCCGAAGTCACCACAGTAACGCCAACCACAGCATCATCCGAAACGTCAACCACATCTGAGCCAACCTCCTCCACCTCCACTTCTTCTTCTTCTTCTTCTTCCTCCTCCTCCACATCATCCACCTCATCGTCAACAACTTCTACAACTACCCCGGCGCAACCACCAACGACTACCACCACTAGTAGCATATCGACAAGTTCGGAAACCTCCACCACAAGCAGCACCACCGATTCGCCCCCTGTTATCACATCAATAGTCACGAAATCGGCGACAGATGGTACCACGGGCCCCCAAACTATTATTGTCACCTCCACAGACACCTCGTTGCCCACTCATTCAACCGGGAATTCAGCCAACAGCATATCTGCCACGACAACTGGACCATCAACAACGGCATCTGCCACAACCGGAGGTAGAAGTAGTGGCTCCGGGCTGTCGGCTGGGGGCACGATAGCAGTTGCAGTAGTCGTACCGGTTGCCTCCGTGGCAATTATCATCTTGGCTGCTTTGTATTTCTGGAGAAAATGGAAGGCAAAGAGAGCAGCTGAAGAGGAGCGGAGGAAGGAAGTGGAGGAGTACGGTTTCAATCCGAATAATGACCCAACTCTTCCACATGTAATGGGGGGGGGTGCTTTCGACCCCAAGGATGATACTTCGGGTTATCGAGGATGGGGGACTACGTCGGCTGGGCGCAAAGCATCTACTAATCTGTCGAGTGGTCCTGGAGTTGGACTGGCAATGTCCGAAGCCGGAAGTGCTCCTGGTTATCACCATGTCGCTACCCCAAGCGATGGTACCGTGCAATATTCCGAGGGCCCAGCAGCGGGTGAGACGGATCCGATCGGTCTACTAGGAGCTGCTCCGGTTGCTGCAGCGAATACCCGAACTACAGATATACATCGTGGTCCGTCTAACGCATCATCCGCATATTCTGCGGCCAACCGATCGGAGGCTTCAGAAGAAAGTCACATGTCTGCAACCCATCCTACGGGTGCTTTCTACGATGATAATCCCTACTACAATGAGATGCAACCTCCGTATGGGGCTTATGGTGATGGTCCCTATGGTGGAAGTCCGCCTGTAATCCGCGATGTTCAAGCACGGCGCAACACACGGATTGAGAATCCTGCCGTCTTCCCCAGACAAGGAAATGCTGGAATTGCTCAAAATTTCTGAGGAAAGTTCTGGACGAGTTTACTATACATTCTTGTTGGCATCTTGAAAGTTGGTGCATTTGATGAGGTGAAGCAGTGGTTTCTCCTCCCCTCACAATGGACCGTTGAAAAAGGTAACATGGAATCTCAACTGTTTGCAACCTATACATCCCATCACCTCTTGAATACAACAGCCCTACTTCCTGTGACCGAATTGTCGCTGTAAATGGAAACTTTGTCATAACTTCCTTTTCCATTTGCCTCATCTTTATCTTACAATCCAATGGCGGTTGTCTGTGTTTTGCCTTCTTGAGTTTCTTTTGTGGTTATGTTTGATATCTGTAGGTGTGGTGGTTCTTTTCTGTTTTCCATTGTTATTCCCAGTTATATCCCCAGTTCGAAGTCTAGCCCCCCTCTCATTCTTCAACCTCCTTTGGTTTTTTTTTTTTTGGTTGGTTATTATTGTGTCTGTACATTTATGACCGCTTCAAAGTGCTTCCGCCTTCCCCTTGACATCTCTCATGGCCCTTTGTTTTTCCTCCTGTGAAAAACTTTTCTTCCTCTGCTTTATCACTTATTGATTGATTCGCAATTTGCTGAAGCCTGGATATATTGTGGTTTAAGAGTATATCGCATGCCTATCTGTTTATATTCGGATGTAATTGCCCTTGGTTGTTTACATTTCATCTATTTGGATTACCCCTTAAGCTTTTACCTAGAGCAGAATGGTTGAATGCATAACATGGTATTCTCCCCAAAACTTCATACTTGATTGGCCCTCTCTTTTGTGATTATCGATCTTTGGTTAATAGGGACGTCAATATCTGTGTAGACCAGCATGGAAGTATCGGTACTCTCAAGTTGAGCTTTCCCCGACCTCAACCCCGGGCCTCCTCTAGATTGCACCTTGGGTAAGAAGAGCATAGTGATATTCAAGCTATAGCAGGTAGATAGTATCAGCAGTGGGTAGTCCCGATTGTTCCAATTGTTCTCACCTAAAAGCCATTACATCTTGTGATCGTAGCGCTCATGGTAGTAGGTGTTGTGCAGGGTTAGCGCGCCCAAATAATGGAAGGGAAACGTGGGCGGATGGTCATCGGTGGTTGGTCCGGAACCAGCTAGCTCACCAGAGCTCCCCACTCGCTCTCTGACCTGTCACCTGACATGATTTTTCTCAGACCTAGCCCGGGCGGTACTATCTACCACCTATCTACCTGCCGGACCTATACAAGTACAAGTACGAAGTATTCCGTAACTTACTTGATTTTGTTCATGCTCCTCTCTGATAATCCATTCTCATTCGCTGCTTCAATTGATTACCTCCCGAGTCTCATGGGCATCATATATCCATTACTGCTGCTGGTACTTGTTCCGTACTACTAGTACCTAGATAACGGCAGCCATTGCTTTGGCTTTCTGCCCTTCTTCCCAGTTGTTTTCTGGATCATTCAAGACGCAGTCCGCTAGGGTCAAGCGCCCCGCACTGGCCACTGACTCCAGTTCAATGAAAACGATAGCCTGAGAGGTAGTACACACACTTAGCTCCGGCTGGCTACAAGGTAGGCATCCTGTACAAAACGTCCTATAGACAAGGGCACCGAGGGGCAATGTATGTTTTGGTTCTTGTCTTTTACTTCCTTGGTTAGGTCTCGTGGCCAGCTATTTGTTTACGAGATGGTGCACATATACCTTCCCGACACTTGAGCCAGTCTGATTAATACTTGCAAGTCTGTACTACAGAAGCACCACCACGACTGTTACTTGTCCCTCTGCTCTCTCCTCCCGCCCCACATCGGGCTACGTCCCTTTTCCACTTGCCCACCCCTCCTCCCTCATCAATTCTGTCAAACTTTTGAGAGGGGCAACTGCTGAGGCTTTCATATTCTCATTTTCAACCTCACACTCCCTCGCTCGCTCGCTTTCTTTTCCTTATAAATACAACAATTGGAACATCTTGGGTATCTGTACCACCTCCTGTCCTTGTCCGGACCTTACGGCCTTGGCTTAGCAGGCGCGTGTGCATCAAGGGACTGGGAGAGCGTCGGGCTCTGCAAAAAGGTAACCAAGATGTAAGTCAACATACACTTGCATATGGGAGGCAACTAGCGTCCCATTGACCAGTTTTAAGTGGTCCGCGGTCTCTGTCCTTCACAGTGCTCATCGTTTGTCCATAGGAAGTTCGGAAAACAAATCCAGCGCAGACAGCTCGACCTTCCTGAATATGCTGCAAGTTTCGTAAACTACAAAGCTTTGAAGAAGGTTAGTGCATACGGAGGGGGCGCAGTGCTCAGAACCCTGTGGGTAACGTCTTCATAACAGCTCATCAAGCAACTAAGTGCTACACCCACAATCCCCGCCCAAAGCTCTACAGACGTAGCCCAAAATGTCCCAGAAGCGCAAGCCGCCCTTCGTGCAAACAAAGAGGTTTTCTTCTTTCGGTTGGTATGAATTCAATTGATCAGTAGCGTAAGGGGGAGAGAGCCCTCATTGATTGACGACCCAAACAGGAACGAGAAATAGAGAAAGTCAACACATTCTATTTACAAAAGGAAGCTGAGGTTTAATGCCGTCTCCGCTTGTTCCATGGGATGTGCTAATCTGGCGTTATAGTTTTCTTTGCGATTGAAAACCCTAGTTGACAAGAAAAGAGTTATTCAATCACGAACTGTACCTAGCTCTAAGGCACCGGCCAATTTCGTCACCTTATTTGAAGGGTTCCAGCAATTCGATGGCGATCTGAATAAGTTGCAAGTAAGCATGTCGCCTCCGAACACCTTGCAGAGGAAATCCTAATTATATCAACCATAACAAAGCAATTTGTTGAGATCAATGAGACTGCTATGTCAAAGATTCTCAAAAAGGTTGGTGGAAACAGTGGACCCGTTGACTCGTTAGGTTTGGGATGGCTGACACATTTATTAGTGGGATAAAACGTCAAAGGTCTGAATCATTCTTTAACAGACACACTAAAATCTTGCTCTCCACTTTACTTACTCGTTTATCAGTCGCGTATGAAGGAATTGTACCTCCACCGAGCCGTCGAAGTACAACCCTGTTTCAATCGTGATGTTTTGCGTGACCTATCAGACCGGGCGACGACCGCTCGGCTGGAACTTGAGGCATGGGCGGAAGGCGAGAACATTCACTTTGATGCCACTCGCCCGGCGGATCGCGCTGTGGCTGTTCAGGCATTTGGGCCTGACGAGGAAGATTTTGACCTGCAAATCCTACAATCAGCCACTACTGGTAATCTTCAGACATTGCGCGAGTGGACTGCGAAACTGCAATCATCCCCTGATGCCCGAGAGCGCGCTACTCGTACCTTTCTTGCCGCTATCAATGAATTCTCGGACGATGTGCTAGCTGTTCTTCTCGAGAGCGGATTGGTCGATATCTACGCAGAAGATGACATCAACGAACGAAATTGTTTGCACGAAGCAGCAATTTCAGGTCGAGAGTTTGTATTCAAGTCAGGAAATGCGGCAGGCGTCGATATAGCTAGGTCTGATGTTTACGGCCGACTTCCTCTCCATTATGCTTGTATACACGGCCGGGTCGATATGGTGAAAGATCTATTAGCCGCAGGCCCTCACACTGTCGACGCAATGGACCATGACAATTTCACCCCGCTGATTCACAGCATTGTCAAAGGTCAGCTGGCATGTGCCGAGCAACTTCTTCATAACAATGCTCGCATTGATCCAGCTTCCGAATCAGACCACATACCGCTGAACCTGGCATGCCAACATGGATCACTTCCAATTGTCAAAATGCTTCTCGAACGGCATGCGCAGTTACTTCCAGATGCAGAAGGTCTCTATCCGCAACATATGGTCGCAAGGGCTTCACAGTCTCCACAGCTGTTAATGATGTTGAAACAACACGGAGCCGATTTAAACCAGAGAGATAAACTGTATCAATGGACGCCGCTTTTCCATGCTGCTAGTGAAGGCTGTGTTGGCTGCCTGCGCGCTCTCCTTGAGTCGCATGTTGACGCCGATGTTGTAGACGAGAAGGGCCTCGCTGCAATGTATTACGCAGCGTGGGAAGGTCACCTAGAGTGCATGCTTCTTCTTTGGTCGCATCGCAGCGATTCTCGTCTCTCACAAAAGCCAGTCGATATACCGAATGGTTTGAGGCTACAAGAAGCAGGTCATATAGTTGGGTCACGTATGGATGATGCAGTGACTCTCGAAAATTCCGAGGCAGCGGATGGTATACCCGACCTTTCTCTCCCGCCACCAATCATACCTCTACGCCGTTATGGTCACAACTTCTTGGATAAGAGAGTATTCGTGCAAATTCTTTTTGACACCGGGAACTCCGGGTCGATTATCTTTGATCAAGCAGGCCGCCATCCTGCTGCTCGGTTAACCATTTCTTCGAAACTCTCCGACTTAATCCCACGCACCATTATACTTCCCATCCAAGAAGATTCTCGGCTGATATCGTTTCAGGTCGACAACCTGGATACTTTCGCTGTGGACTTTGAGATTTTCCCTACATTTGGTTCGAAGGTGATTGCGAAGACAGTTGCCCTACCAACGGTATTTCAGGCAGTGAATTCTAGCACTGGTGTGTGTTGCTTGCCACTATTTGATCCTAGATTGCGGTCGATAGGGCAGTTGAAGTTTGGATTCCAAGTCATCAAACCGTATCATGGCGATCCCCTCGAGATCACACACTTTGCTACTTATTGGAAGGCAACGAGCGCCATCGACTCGGAACACAATGGGCTGGTCACAGGTTCGAGTTTGTCGGGAGATCATGTTCAACTTTTCGTGCAACTCACCAGAGACAGAATTCCTGTCCTCTATCCTTGTTTTACAATTCAGCACCATGGCATCGAAATACCCATTTGCCATCTGACCCACTCCCAATTCCAAACAATGGGTGCCGAAAAAGGTGTGAATCGCTCAGAGTTGTTTCAGTACCTTCAGACGCGGGCCGTTGATGACTTGGCACACGCGCACCGTCTGCTAGCATCTTCATTCCTCTCTCTGAAGGAGATGCTCCAATACCTCCCCATCGGCGTCAATGCCAACCTCTCTGTACTCTATCCATCGCCTTCTGAGGAGCAAGCCTTGAATATGGTGTCCTTAGCGGATGTCAATAGCTTTGCTGATGCCATTCTTACAGTGGTATTCGATCATGCTCGTATGTCACGGGATGAGAATCCAGAGTTTATGCGTTCTGTGGTGTTTACTTCTTACAATCCTAATATTTGCGTTGCTTTGAACTGGAAGCAACCGAATTGTAAGTCTTGAATCGCCCCTAAATTTCATTAGCAGGGTTACAGAGTTCTTGCTAACTTACGGTTCTAAGATCCTGTTCTTCTATGCAATGATCTCGGCCAAATTCGTGATTTGGCTCGTGGCGTCGGCTCACTCCCAGATATTAATAGTAGTGGGCGTGCATCGATGTCTATAAAAGAATCGGCAAGAATAGCGCAGAGTAACAACTTCATGGGCTTGATATGTCGGTCCAGTCTCTTGGTATGTTCCTTGCTTTTTATCTTCTCTTTGCCCCGTCCTTTTCTGTCTTCTCTGAAATGATGCATCGAGGCGATCTACTAATGTGCAAACTTCCGTGGCCGTTTCAGAATGTGGTGCCGGCGCTTGTAGAGACAATCAAGGAACTCGGTCTTGTGCTTGTAGCGGATACGTCCGACGAAGTTGAACCTCCTGTCCATAAAGGAGCCCTAGGAGCTGCGAATGTGATGGGTGTGGCCGAATGGGCATACCGAATGCCTGCTGGTGTGAACGGTGTGATGAAAGCCAACGGAATTTTGAGATTCAACGATATGATTGACATGTGAGACGTCTTTTATATACACCACTCGCCCTCTCGGTCACACCGGTGTTGTTAACTTGGATATATATATCAAGGTCTTTCGGAGTGGAAGAAAGTGGGTTTTCTGTCGCATTCCAGTCCTAACTTTACTTTGCATTTTGGTTGGGGCCGCCATTTTCTCTTTTACCTACACCTGGAAACCATTCTAGCCCTCCTGCTAAGAGTCGTTACCCAACGATTCGTGCGAAAGCGGAAACAAAAAGAGGGATGCTTACTTTCTTATCTAATAATACCGTGACTCCAGAGCTTGACCTCCTTCTGCCGGCGCTCGTGGTCCCCCTTCTGCCTTTTACCTTCCCTCCCCCCGGTTCTGTTTTTTTACTTTCCTGCCGTACTCTACTTGGTGCACCTGTTTTGACCTGAATAATACCCTTTTGGAAAACATAAGAGTGGAAAGGAGACGCCGTGGTCATGCGCTCTGGGAATCTAGATCTAACAGCTAATGTACTGTACAATCAAACCGTGAATATAATCTTCAGTAGACCATCGCTATGCCACAACCCCCAAAAATAAGAGAAGAGAAAATATTCAGATGTAAAACAATCTCTATATGATCCGTCCATATTTTTATTGGCATAAGCCGACTTACATACCTTTCGATCTGCCTTTAACAATGTCCCAACCCATTTGCCGCAAGGCCTTGACAACTTTTGGGGTGACAACTGCAGTTAGAGGCACCCGAATGAATATAAGACTTTTGTGGATTGCATAGGCGAGAGCAATTTGCGTCCAGAGACCTGCACGGCATTGATTAGTGAATCCTCGGTCTATAATGCATGCAAAGGGAGCCGGTGTAAACTAAACATACTGGCCCCTTCGTGTGTTTTCTTCTCAATTGCGCTCCCCTCTATCTCACCCTTGCAGGTCTCGTCTCTAGATGTTTTCGCTACCTGGCCCCGAGATTGCGCCTCCTGCACACTGGGGAGTATAGTGCCAACCGCGTTCTTGAATGACTCAACGGCTACATGCTCATAGTGGCCGATTTTCTCCACTCCAAGAAAGCGAACGGCGCCAAAACAAAACGGAAAGTCCATTGCCGACAATAGCAAATACACGCCCAAAGCTGACCAGCCATATTCCCGGGAAAGCGCCTTTAGCCGTTGCGAAAGTGAGCCGGACTGCTCCGACTGCGGTGCGCTCTTCGGCCGAGAAGAAATAAGGAATCGTCGGAACACAAGAGACTGTTGGGTGCGAGTGTAACTCCAGATATTGGTGCAGAGTTTCCTTGGGCCAGTGAGGAGCCTGCTTTTGTCGGCTGAGAGAGAAAAGCCACGGCGGAACACGGTCAAGGAGGCTGGTAGCTGGAACATCGGTACGTTTGTCCTAGTGATTGTTGATGGTAATACACGCCGATCCAAACCGGAGGTCTTGGAAAAATAGCGCGATATCGTGGCATATCGCAAAGGCATGCTTAGCAAGTTATCAAAGGCACAGGAGGAGTATTGAATGCTTGCGGCGCTGGTATGTTGTCTTGTCTGAAGGAGAAAGAGGGTTACCACACATCCACCGAGCAATCGCGCTCTATCTGCAAATCTATCGGTTCGATTATGAACCAACTATGGGCACCTGGAAATTAAAAGGAAAAGGTGATAAAAAAAATTCACTGTGACAATAACTTCAATGGTGACATCTCGGATTGCAGATTACAAAATAATTTCTGAATAAATGGATCAATGGTCCACAAATGCTCGGCGGTTGGGGCACAGGTACAATCACCTACCGGAAGTCATGAACCACCACTAAATTGCTTGGCAAACCAGTGTAGTAAGATCTACTCCGTACCTTAGATATTATAATATGGAAAATCATTAATTTTAAAGCAATTCAGAAATTAAGAGTGTATATAAAAACCTGTTGATCTAGGAAATCTAAATAATCAATATTTAATATATTGCTTGTATATCTTTAGATAGACAAGTATCTAATTAGATATTAAATTAAAAAGTTACTATATAATATTAATATCAAGTTTTTTCTATTTCTTTTTAATGATCTGGTCTAGCTTCTAAATATTATAAATTTTATAACAATATTTAGATATTTATAGCTTGATTATATACTAGAGATTTTTAATTACAATAATTATATTTAGAATATTTTTTATATATTATTATTAGAACTATAGAAAAATAATTAGAATATTCATAAAGTCTTACTAATACCTAAACTTAAAAAAAATAATAAATAAAAAGTTAAAAAAGATACATTGGGGGCCACTAGTCTGTTGACACCACACTAAAAATATAATATATTAAAAAATTGTAGTGCCTACTAATTCTGCCTAAGCGGTGAATGTGACTAAGTGGTGAATGTAGCTACTTATCAACTGTCTTATATATATAATAAAAAAATAACTTTAATATTATATAGCTCAGTGCCCGTAGGCCTAATAAATGGTAGTTTTAAAGAGATCTTATTATTCTTTCTAATTTTATCTAATATTATTTATATTTATCTATTTAATAAGTGTAATGCCTGACTAGTATTAGGCGGTGTAGAGGATCCCATACTATCTTAACCACTTGCATTGTACGTACTTAGCTGAGGAATCAACTCTCTACTCATCCGAATACTTGCTTACTAGGTAATAACCACTACAATAAGTAATTGATCAAGACTCTATATAAAGTTATAATTAGTTACTTGTAAGCTAGTCTCTATATAAAGGAAAGATTATATTTAATTATTTTTGGGTCATGCTAAAAGGATCTCCCAAAAAGCCATTTGGATCACTTACTAAATCTAATATAATTAGTAAAGCTATTTGGATCTTTCTACCTGATACTAGATTTAAATAAAAAAATAAAATAAAGATATCTAAGAAATCATACTAGTAAAATCTTATTAAAATTATTAAAAATATTTTATATAATAGAAAATAATTATTTTTATATCTATTCTAATTTTTATACTAAAAATATTTAAAGTATTATATATTTATATCTTTAAAAATAAATAATCTTTTGAACTAGCTAGATAGTTCTTTTCTTATTAATTTTAACTAATTAGAGATCTTAGATTAAAATAATAAACTAATTAAACAAGATCTTTAATAATATAATAACTAGATCTCTAAGATTCCTAGAGTCTCTAGTTTTAATATTATTATTTTAAACTAGTATAATACTTTTTTTAATATAGAAATTAATTATTTTAATTATTTAAATAAAGTATTAAATAAAGTACTTTTTTAGTTATACTACTTTATTTTTTTATATATAAATTAATATATATAAAAATATACAAAATCAATATTTCTATTGTTTAAATTTTTTATTACTTTCTATTTAGGTCTAGTGCTAGATACTAACTATATCTAGTTAGTAAGCAGTCCAAATGGCTTTATAGAAGATCCTTTTACCACAACTCTTATTTTTTATTATTCTTAATTATTTTTTATTATTCTTAATTATTTTTTATGGTTTCTAATTATTTTTTATTATTTCTATTATTAAATGAAATACTCTAATTATTTCTAAAGTTAATTAATATTACTAAATTAAAATTTAATTATTAGATAAAAATCTAACTAGGATTAAGTAATTTAAAAATTATTAAGATAGATTAACTATTAAGTAAATAGAATTTAAAGTTAAAATTAACCATTTTATAAGTATTATTAATAATAATAGTATTAAAGTATTTCTTTAAAGCCTAATCTTAATACTATTCCAAATAGGTTAGCAAAGAATTTAATAATTTATTTATATCTCAACTATCTATTTGCTCTTTAATTATTGAAGTAAATAATAATAATAAAAATAAGAATATAGTAAATAATTTAATAATTATTTAATAATTATTTAAAAGATTACTTGAAAATTAGAATAAGATAAAGTAATAATTTAATCAACTAATATAATCTATAGAAGTGTTTTGAAACTAATTATAAGAATCTTATAATAATAAAAGATTATAGAGTAAATAAAAATAAAGAGATTAAATAAAATTTATTAGATTTTCTAAATTTTCTAGTAAATAAGAATTATAAGATAATTCTAGTTTGCTAGAATAAGATAGAAAAAATATAAATAATAA
>ML739415.1:0-16351 GCA_009193565.1 Aspergillus coremiiformis
ATTTAAATAATTAGAATAATTAGAAATTCAGAATCATTTGAATAATTAGAATAATTAGAAATTTAAAATAATTTGAATGATTTAAATAAAAATGATTTAAATAATTTAAATAATTAGAAATTTAGAATCATTTGATTGATTTAAATTAAATAAAAATAATAGAAATAATTTAAATAATTAGAATAATTAAAATTATTTACTATATAGGCAGAATATTTTAAGGCGGTCAGTACTCTCCACCTTGGGCCAATCAGAATGCAAGAATTTTGATGGGGTGCGCTACCCGCAGGCGGTCAGGGCCTTCCTACCACTCAGCGGGCCCATGACTCAGCGGGCCCACAAATGTTTGCTTAATGTCGAGTTGAGTATATACATAATAGACTACGTACTACTTCTGCGGAGCAGTAGTACGGAGTACTAGTACTAGTAATGGATCCCATATGAATGACCACAAGCAACCTGAGAGACCGTCCTCAAGATGCCAGTGCCCGTGGCAAATCGCATTTTAACAAAACAGACGTAAGCCCCTTTATATTTTACTGTATCCTTCCTCGATCTTTGTTCTCAGCTTCATCTTGCCATGTAATAAGTACCACCACCCCTCTCTTAACCGCCTCCCACAACAAACCAATATCCGATCAACACTACCATCCAAGAAACCCTGTAAAAAGATCCAGAATTTCCTTTCTCATATTGCGGCTACACCGTAACCCTACCGCAATTCCCGATACCACATGACCATGTTCCCAATTTGGTAAATTCTGCACATTACCTATCCCGGCCGACTTACAGATCACATGAAACCGAAAGAGGGTTATACATGGGCCAGGGTGGATTTCCTGCACACTCGGTTATTCTCGTTCTTCGGCATCACGCGCGGGGAGAACTTCCGCATATAACCATCCCATTTGGTGACTCATGTAACACCAGGGAGGTGTGGATGTGGAACAGGATATATTAGCCGTGCTGTTGGGGTGGTTGGTTTTTGTGATGTGGAATACGAAATGGTGGAGATGCTGAGAACTAGTTGCATGTTTGTCTTAGGTATCTGGATAGAAATGCCTTTTTCGGGCAGAGTGGTTAAGACTATTAGGTATCAGTCACCTAACTAACGATGAGTCAGGAAGGTTCCAAAATGGTGGCCGCTTATAAACTAGGAGTTCGGGTATTTCATGGGAATGTCTACAGGGCGTTATTCCTAGACTGACTGTGGAAGCAAATTGATGGTTTATTGAATGTTCACCGGGAATTATATTGCATTGCATAAAAGTGACTCTAATACATCCAAAACCGAGCAAACTGCTCCACGCACTAGGGAAAAACAAAGGCATGAAAAGATTTGACGATGGACCGTCTCTCAAAACTGCTGAGAGATGTCGATGAACTCGCTAATGGAAAAAGTGTATATATCTAAGGTACATCAGGGCCATTGACCAAATGACATTGCTAAGTTACTGCAACCTAGTTCATATTGGAGAGCGGCTGTGGATATCTAAGGAAGAGATCAAAAATGGCAAGAGAATTGAGTAGGGAATGCACCAAATGCCGTTTCACATAAGCCCTTGTGGGTAAAGAGTTGACCTTGAAGCCAACACCGTGTAGTAGAAGACCAACAACTCATCGATGAGCTGCCATAGCGTTCCGGAAGGCAGCTAATCAACTTTAACGCCACTGTCTCAAGATTAGCTCCAACGTCTAATATTCATTGTGGAACCAGTAACTACTCACCTGTAAATACGCCGGACAAACGCATAGGCCGTCAAGAAACCCACGGTTCCTGTTAGCAGGCCGTATACCGCGCACGCCAAGAAGCTGTAGCTAAAGAACAGAAGACTGGAAACAAAGCCGGTGATGTGGAGATGGACGAAATAGTACCAAATGCAGTAGGCAAATACCCAGAATGCGCTGCTTCCACCAGTAAGGAAACTCTGCCACCACCAGTGATAGTTCTGGTTCAGTCAGCCTCCAGAAATAATCATACATGTATGTCAATTAACGAATAAAGCATACCTCGGAGCAGAGCTGACTATATGTTGCGATGATGGTCACTTGACTCACCGTGACCATCAAAACAGTCAAGACGGCGCTCAAGAAGCCAAACACATAGTAGTAGCCACTCTTGTCCTGCCAAAGATTCTTGAACAGGAACAGAAGTTCAATAAATAGAACGGCAAACGGTGCCAAGCCGGTCAAAACTGTCCCGTAGGTGTTGTGCAAGTACCATGGTTGCGGCGGGATTTGACGGGCAATAGACATGGTCTTGGTTGGATGCTCCCACGGAGCAGTTCGTACATATCCGTACCAGCTAGCAACATATACCAAAGGAACCTGAATCAGCAACCAGAGAGTAAGAAGACCAATCAATGTACCAAAGGGGATGGCCGTGCTGGATGCCTGTGCCCAAACAAAGAGGTTCAAGATGAACATGAGGCAAAATGTCAGACCAGGAATGAAAAAAGCGGTCTAACGCTGTTAGCAATGCCTAAGTTACGAGATCCCAAGGGAGCTGAAAAATTTCGGGTCGAGATGAGCTTACTATTAATGTGTTCTTCCTCCAATTGGTACCGCCAAATGTTTTGTACAATCTCGCCGAAAAATAGCCGGAGAAGAGGCCCGCGAACACAAACAAGCCCATCCCAACACTTACAAATCCACCACGGAAACTAGGGTTCAGAACACCCAGGCAACTGAGCAGAAGGAGTCCCGAGGTCATAAACAATAGCTGCATACCCGAACCGACAAGTGGTGCGAGGAGACCACTGTACTCGGGTACTCGAAACACATCACCATGCAGCAATTTCCAACCGCTAACATCTTCAAGAGCTTCATCGTCAGAAGGCAGGTCTGCATCTCGCTCAAGGTCCGATCCTTGATCTAAGAGACCATCCCTTTTCCTGTCAAGACTCTTTGCTTTGGCTACGCCTCGAGCCTTCAGTTTAGCTTCATCCATTGCTCCATCTCCTCGACCCTTAATATCTCCTTGCACCGTTCTGCCCCAGATCACATAGACAGCCACTCCAAGAACGCCAGAGATAGTCAAGGAATTAAGAATTGCAAGCCAGTGAGTCACAGAGCTATCATCTTGATTGCTGAAATAGAGATCCCAACGACTAGACCATTCAATGCTATTGTCCTCTGTGAAATAGATGGAGTATGTGTACGGAATCTTCAAAGTTGTTCCGTCGTCAATTCCATCGTCATCTTTTGGGATATATGAGGAGCTAGGATACATCTCACGCAGTTTCGATGTATTTGGTGGAATGTATAGCTCAAGACCCTCGTGGTGTTCATGTACTTGTTTAGGACAGGCATTCTCCTTGTGGTCCTCGGCACGAATACTCTTCGGATAGATCTCGAAACCAACAATCAACTTGCCCCCCTCAGGTGCCGACCGCCAGCGAATCACGATGGTGAAGTGGTTATTGATATAGTAGCGTGGTTTTCCGTCGATGGGTGAGAAGTCTCGAAAGCCCAGTTTGAACCCAGTTGCATAGTACTTGCGGCTACGATCGACAGTGACAAAGCTAGTTGCTCCAGGCAAGTTGTCCGCAATCCATTCTGCCACATACCCTTCACTAATCAGCTGGCGAGCCCACTTGACGTCTTTCCGCCTTACTTCCGCGGTGCAGAGAGCTTGACATTCTACATTCTTGCCCATCCGCAGTTCGAAGTCAGAGGTCATGATCCGATCGCCACGCAAGATTTCTCCTAAATTGAGTGAGATACTCTGCCCTGATCCGAAGGGAGAGCCGCCATGCGTTTTTCCGCTCGGGGGGCAGACGAAAGGCAGGTCATAGTAGGCATACTGAAGCTGTGTGTTGTCGGAAAATATTTTGTTCACGAGAAGGGGGATGGGTTCGTCATCGTTATAATGTTTAGTCGAGTAGCCTATAGTACAAACATAGACATATAAGTCGTAGGGTCTGGTGGGCATAATAGTTCGAGTAGATCTTACCCGGTATGTAGAACGCGCAAGCATATGAGACGAACAACAGCCACAGAGCCCATTGACGAGGGCGACACAAGCGTCCGAGCTCCATTATTAATGCAGTGGAAAATTGGAGGCCGCCTCTCGCGATTAGAGAGAAGAGACACTATCGCGAAAACATGCACCAATGAAGCGGCGGCGTGATTCACAATCGTACTTGTACTAGTAGATCAGTAACTTGACTCGGAGCTAAACCCAACCTGAGTTCAGTTCTCTTAGTTCGTCCCCATTAAACAGGTCGCTCGAGCGAAAGGACAAAGTATACGCCGTGAATTTATGCACAATGTCGAGAATAATTTGTCAAGAGAGACCGGGGAGCCAAAAGGGAAGGGTTTAAAGTACGGAGTAGATAACGTGGACGATATAACGTGTATGCGGTCCAGAATGCGACGGAGAATGGAAAATCCGAGATATAACGAGCTAAATCAATGTAACGAATGTAATCGGCATGAAATGCCTATCAAATAAAAGAAGATAATAAATAAATAAAGATGAAAGAGGAGGGGAGGTCAGGGGTAGATGTCAAGTAGACACTTAAAGTAATTAATTGCAGGAGACAGTCTGAAGGCCGTCCAAGGGTCGACTGATTCCGTCCACAACGGGTTTAGCTCCCATTCCTCAAAACGATATAAACTCACCGCCGCCCATCTGAATGCGAAATGGAATACTCCATAGCACTAGTAGTAGTAGTACATTAAATACATTCTCCGCAGGCGTATATCGCCTACAGTCATCCTATTGCTCAAGTGGAGAGATACAGATCAAATAGAAACGAGTGGAGATACTGCCATGACATAAAAACATGAAATACTGCTATACTAACGCCCTTTCTGCTAAACCATGACTGAATCCCTTCATGAAAGCCTTCCAAGCATCATCATATATCACACCCAAAGGAAAGAGTATGCAGCCAGGGTAGTCGTAAATTAGAAGCCATCAAACAATCGCTCCACAAGAGAAGGACATTTTGGCCAATGTGCCATTTACACATCCGAATGAGGACTCAAGAAGGATGGCTCAGAAGGTATTCTACTGCTCCTTGTACACTGCCACCGGCTCGTCGCAACGCTTCAATATTCCTTTCAAACTCATAGAAACCCATATCATTAAGCTGGCGAAGCTGTTCCGCATACCGTTCCTCGGGTGGCCGGTTGTCCGGTGGAGGTGGAGTCCCAAACCCGTTACCCCCGAGAAGAGCCGCCAAGGGGTTGGCGCCCAGTGAACTAGTGCCACCTTCTCCTGGCGGAGCACCCATAGCCTGCATCATCTGAGATAATAGAGCGGGATCGCGAAGGAAAGGGTTTTGTTGAGGGTTAAAAGGGTTCACCTGGCCGCCTTGTGCCCCCAACATGGCGGGGTTGAAAAGTAGTCCAAATGGATTCTGGGAGTTGGGTAGATTTTGGCCCTCCCCAGTGGTGGTATCTCCCCCAGCAGTGTCACCAGCGGCTCTCTGTGTGGCCTCAGTCTGGCCACCACTGGTCGTAGCTGGTGCGCTCGGCGGGATTGTGCCAGCCATGGCGGGATTGCCACCGAAGAGGGCTGCGAAAGGGTTACCACCTCCGAGGCCCGGAGGCATGAATGGGTTGAATGGGAGAGCGCCAGGGGCAGGCGAGGTGCCATTGTTATTCTGGCCGGTTTGGTTCTCCTCTGGTGTCGTGTTTGTGACCCCCGGCGCAGGGAATGCGCTGCCGCCAAGCCCACTACCGCCACCCATTGCTCTTTGAAGTTGCATTGCCTGGCGAAGGGAATTGGGGTCGGTAAGCATACGACGGAACTCTGGGCTTTGCATCATTTGCCGCACACTAGGGCCCATTTCGCGCAACATAGGGTTTTGTTGGATCATCATATCAATCATCGCTGGGTTTTGTAAAGCTTCATTGATTGTAGACTGGAACTGCGGGTTTTCGAGCATATGGAGCATAGAGTCGGCATCGGGAGGAGGACCCATCTAAACAGCATTGGTTAAAACACAAACCAGGTCTTTCCCAAGGTCAGTTACTTACGCCACCATCTGGGCCGAACATTCCAGCTCCTGGAAGTTGCGCAAACCCAGCATATCGTGCGCCGGTCAAGCCGGCCAGTGGGTTGTTGCCTGTACCGGCCGCAAGGTTTGTGGGAACGCCAGCAGCTGGCGTGGCTGAGGCGCCCGACGGTGTAGACGTCGAGGTAGTTTGAGAAGTGCCGGCCTGGCGCTGATTGCTGGCAGCACTTTTCACCAAGTGGATAGTGTGCCCGTCCTTGATCTTGTAAGTGGACAGGGTTTCATTATCTTTTAACACTCTTCCTGAGTAGATGAGGCGCTGACGCTCTGCTGGGGTGTCTGCATACTCCGATGTCGCAAGTTTTTCTTTCAACTCAGACACATGTGCAGACAGCGGAAGAGTGAGGGTGAATTTTGCATCATTCGACGATTTAATATGGAAGGTGACGGGTGAGTCCTCCGCCGCAGCGGTATCATCAGCCATTATACGTAACGTCGGCGTGTGAAAGGTGGGGAAATAGAGGGGTCAAAGGTAAGAGGTGCTAAGGAAATACCACCGCTCAAGAGAGGTGAAATATAATAATATATATTCAATTAGTGAGACAGAGGATGGGAGGATGCAGGAAGAGATGAAGAACAGAGTAAGCAAGCAGTGGAATAATGACAACTTGGAAGGAGTGAACAATGCCACTTCTCGGCACCGGCTAACTGCTAAACTATGATAGCGTCGAAGGTGGCAGAAACGCATCGTCCGCCTTTTCTCGAGAGGCGCGCTGTACGGTCGGTAATTTACTAGTCCATACAACAATTAGGTGGTAATCTGCCTAAAGGCAATTGAACTAGGGGTTATTACCGATACTGTGCACGTGGGTAACGATCAAACAGATCAAACAACAGAGCTTCTTTCTCTTCCCACGGAATTTTCACCTCCCACTCTCCTCCTCAGGACACATCCGGTAAAATTGTCGCGTCTTGCTTTCAAAACTCTCACGCAACCCCATTGCGAGGACACTCGTTCTCGAGAGTCCTCTTGCTTAACTTCTGTATTTGCAGAAATGGGAATGGTATTACGTTGAAAGTCAACTTTGGTTGCAATTGTGCAGTAAACAAAATACACGCAACACCACCTGTCTGCTTCAGGCTTGGAAAGAGCCTAGCTGCCCATCATGGCCACTACCTCGCATATGTTCATGTACTCTCTGACAATCCAACCGCCTACTGCTGTTACACAGGCTATTCTGGGTCAGTTTGCAGGAACCAAGGAACAGCAGATTGTCACCGCGTCGGGATCAAAGCTCACCATTCATCGACCCGATCCCACGCAGGGCAAAGTCACCCCGCTCTTCTCCCAAGATGTCTTCGGCATCATTCGCAGCCTGTCTGCGTTTCGGCTAGCTGGTAGTAACAAAGGTATGTTTGGCATTGCCCTTGGTGTGATTCCGAGATCATCTTAGTGATTCTTCAAGCTTCCGGGCAGCACGATCCTTAACTGCCGAGCCGACCACCTTGGAGGTGGGACGTGCCCCGGTCAGCGATGTTGACTCTGGGTGCTGGTCCGTGAAAGATGCTGAACGGTACATATAGATTACATCATAATTGGCTCCGACTCTGGACGGATCACTGTCATTGAGTATGTGCCCTCCCAGAATCGGTTCAGCCGCATTCACCTCGAGACATTCGGCAAGTCCGGTGTCCGTCGCGTGATTCCCGGCCAGTACTTGGCAGTTGATCCCAAAGGCAGAGCTTGTCTTATCGCGTCTGTGGAGAAGAATAAGCTTGTCTATGTCCTGAATCGGAACTCGCAGGCCGAGTTGACAATCTCATCACCTCTTGAAGCGCACAAGCCACAGACCTTGGTCTTTGCAATGACAGCCTTGGATGTCGGGTATGAAAACCCAATATTTGCGGCGCTTGAGGTAGACTACTCGGAGTCAGATCAGGATCCAACTGGCCAGGCGTTTGAAGAAGTTGAAAAGCTTCTTGTATACTATGAACTTGACCTTGGGTTAAATCATGTCGTACGCAAGTGGGTGGACCCAGTTGATCGCACATCTACGATGCTTTTCCAGGTACCTGGAGGTGCAGATGGGCCAAGTGGTGTTCTGGTTTGTGCTGAGGACAGTGTCACCTACCGACACTCGAATCAAGATGCCTTCAGAGTACCTATTCCCCGGCGTAAAGGCCCGACAGAGAATCCGGAGCGTAAACGTTATATTACCGCCGGTGTGATGCACAAGATGAGGGGCGCCTTCTTCTTTCTCCTTCAGACTGAGGATGGTGACCTCTTCAAGCTCACCATCGATATGGTGGAAGACGACAATGGCCAACTTACCGGCGAGGTGAAGAGGTTGAAGATCAAATATTTTGACACAGTTCCCGTCGCATCAAGCTTGTTAATCCTTAAAAGTGGTTTCCTTTATGTCGCCAGTGAGGCAGGGAATCACGACTTTTACCAATTCGAAAAACTTGGCGACGATGACGAGGAAATTGAATTCAGCAGTGAATCCTTCTCTGCGGATCCTTCTGTTCCCCTTGAGCCAGTGTACTTTCAACCGCGAAGTTCAGAAAATCTCAACCTTGTCGAGACTATTAACTCTCTGAACCCGTTAATCGACAGCAAGATCGCCAACCTTTCCGAAGAGGATGCCCCACAAATATATACCATCTCTGGCGCTGGTGCTCGTAGCACCTTCAGGACGCTCAAGCACGGCTTGGAGGTTTCGGAAATTGTTGACTCAGAACTCCCTAGCGTGCCCTCAGCTGTTTGGACGACCAAACTGACTCGGGGGGATGAGTTCGATGCCTACATCATCCTTTCTTTCGCAAATGGCACGCTTGTTCTAAGCATCGGGGAGACTGTGGAAGAGGTAACGGACACTGGCTTTTTGTCCTCTGCACCTACCCTGGCCGTGCAACAGCTTGGAGAGGATTCCTTGATCCAAATTCACCCCAGAGGTATCCGTCATATAATGGTCGACCGTCGAGTGAACGAGTGGCCTGCCCCCCAGCATCGGTCCATCGTTGCAGCTGCAACAAACGAGCGCCAGGTTGCGGTTGCTCTAAGTTCAGGAGAAATCGTGTACTTTGAGATGGACTCAGATGGCACCCTTGCTGAATATGACGAACGGCGCCAGATGTCCGGTACCGTAACATGTCTCAGTTTGGGAGAAGTTTCAGAGGGTCGTGTTCGAAGCGCATTCTTGGCTGTGGGATGCGATGACTCTACAGTCCGTATTTTAAGTCTGGATCCCGACTCTACTCTGGAAAATAAATCTGTTCAAGCTCTGACAGCAGCACCGTCTGCCCTGAACATAATGTCCATGTCTGATTCCAGTTCGGGCGGGACAACCCTTTATCTCCACATTGGCCTGTACTCTGGCGTCTACCTTCGCACAGTGTTGGATGAAGTTACCGGTGAACTTTCCGATACTCGTACGCGTTTTCTAGGTTCTAAGCCCGTTAAGCTGTTCCAGGTTTCTGTTAAAGGTCAAACTGCCGTTCTAGCTTTAAGCTCACGCCCTTGGTTGGGCTATTCTGACATTCAGACCAAGGGCTTCATGCTTACTCCGCTGGACTATGTGCCACTTGAATGGGGTTGGAACTTTTCGAGCGAACAGTGTGTGGAAGGAATGGTTGGTATTCAGGGCCAAAATCTTCGGTATGATCCATCCCCCGCTTTTCCCACCTCTTTACTTCTTGATCGTATGATGAGAACTGGGATCCGAAAATCCATGTGGAAGATTCTTTATATTTATTTCCAATTGTTCCTACTGAGATCAAATTCAACGCATTCAATTATCAGTCAACTGTTGTTTGTTGGTATTGCCTTGGCTAACTGACGTGATCAGGATCTTTTCCATTGAGAAACTTGACAACAACATGCTGCAGCAGTCGATCCCTCTTTCTTACACCCCTCGCCGCTTCCTGAAACACCCTGAGCAACCACTTTTTTATATTATTGAATCAGACAATAATGTTCTGTCGCCATCCACTAGGGCCAAATTGCTCGAGGATTCTAAGGCGCGTACTGGCGATGAAACCGTGCTACCTCCTGAAGAATTTGGTTACCCGCGAGCCTCTGGTCACTGGGCCTCGTGTATTCAAGTGGTCGACCCCGTGCATGCTAAGGCTGTTGTTTCGACCATTGAACTCGAGGAAAATGAGGCCGCTGTCAGCATTGCAGCTGTGCCCTTCGCTAGTCAGGATGATGAGACCTTCCTTGTAGTAGGAACAGCGAAAGATATGGCTGTCAACCCTCTATCCTCAGCCGGAGGCTACATCCACATCTACAGGTTTCAAGAAGATGGAAGAGAGCTTGAGTTCATCCACAAGACCAAGGTCGAAGACCCTCCCCTTGCTCTCCTTGGTTTTCAGGGTCGCCTGGTTGCTGGTATTGGCTCGCTGCTCCGAATCTATGATTTGGGAATGAAGCAACTTCTCAGAAAATGCCACGCTCAGGTGGTCCCAAAGACGATCGTTGGCCTCCAGACGCAAGGCAGCAGGATTGTTGTGAGCGACGTTCGTGAGAGTGTCACCTATGTTGTATACAAATATCAGGAAAACGTCTTGATTCCTTTCGTGGACGATTCTGTCTCTCGATGGACGACATCTACGGCAATGGTAGATTATGAAACAGTCGCTGGTGGTGACAAGTTTGGTAACATCTGGTTACTGCGGTGCCCTAAGAAAATCTCGGAGCAAGCTGATGAGGACGGATCGGGTGCGCATTTGATTCATGAACGCGGTTATCTCCACGGTACACCCAACCGACTGGAGCTGATGATCCATGTTTACACTCAGGACATCCCGACCAGCTTGCACAAGACACAGCTTGTAGCCGGTGGGCGAGACATTCTTGTATGGTCCGGATTCCAGGGCACCATTGGAATGCTTGTGCCTTTCATTGGCCGAGAGGACGTTGACTTCTTCCAAAACCTGGAAATGCAGTTGGCAGCCCAAAATCCTCCTCTTGCTGGGCGGGATCATCTCATTTACCGAAGTTACTACGCACCTGTGAAGGGTGTCATTGACGGGGACTTATGTGAGACGTATTTCTTATTATCTAATGATACGAAGATGATGATCGCTGCGGAACTCGACCGTTCAGTTCGAGAAATTGAACGGAAGATTTCAGTGGGTCCCCCCTCGATTTCTTTTTCTGTGAACAATCAGCTAATCTCTTTATAGGATATGCGGACGAGAGTGGCGTACTGATCTGAACGGACACGGCGTCTAGCGACTTCTTTTTACTGTACTAGGGTTCTTAGATACCCCGTAATCGATTGTGAGATATCATGCATGAATGCACAGCTTTCATGGTACGATTTCGGTGCTCCCTCGACTTTCAGTATTTCGAGTAGAAATGGGAACCAGGCAGTATCCCACGGAACTGTATAGCAATGTCTCTTGCCTCGCTCGGTCTTCCGCTTCATTCGGTTGATCTTGAGCTGGATACAGCATGTATTCTTCCAGAGTTCATCTTGTATGAGACAAGAAAGAGGTTGATGCCCTCGGCGATTTTTGAGTACGGTTTTATCTGGATGCTACGGATACGAATCGTAATTTATCAGTCGGGACATTTCTTGTATGATCTTGTGTAGTCCTTAATATTAGTCAATGCAATTTATTTTCTTAACTGAGTGAATTGCGGAGGTCAATTGTGTGTGGTTTCTGGGTGCCAGTCGAAACTTTTCGAAATCCATTTGAACCTCCGCACAAGACCCATATATTGAAAGACGGCTAGGAAGTGTCCATTAGGAAGGATTACCTGTCAACCAACATTAACTAACTATCCCATTGTGCCGAAATATACACCGGTTTTGATGTAGTGTCACTGCGGTATCATAAACATATGAAGATTACACAGTCTGCAGGGGATCCAGACAGCAAGGGCGTCGAAGCCCGATGATGCTATGTGCTACGACCATTGCATAATTCTGGCCACCCTCTTGTTTGTTTAATGTAAATTGCTGGCCACCATATCATAGTGTTCATAGACCTATTTTTATTTCAACTCGCTCAAGTTCAAAAACATTCAGTTTTTATCGGATTGAAGCCTATCAATAAGATTATATAAGAGCATAACGCTGTTATTCTTCAAGGTGTCTTGTTCGGGCTCAAAGAAGCCTTCGGTACTCCGTACTTCGGTGACTATCCTTCGGTCCCCCTGGAGTATCTACTTCTCTAAGGAGTACGGAGGATGACTGCCGCCAAGCCAGGGGGGGTTAATGGGTCCCTTTCTGGGTAGTCTAGTGAAAAAAAAATTTTTTTTACAACAATGGCGACATCGTGCACAAGAGCTATCTTATCGAGACTTTCCCGTCGGTATACCGTTGCGGTCGGCACATGAACGTCGCTTGGGCGCGGGTAGTCGCGGACCCGTGGGAAATAGGACTGGAGTCGGTGGAATCGCTTTTGCTTGTTTCTTGTTTCTGATTAGGGAGTGACTAATGGTAGTTGAGGGGTATCAAGACAAGTTGGAATTTGAATGTATTCCTTTTGATTGCGATGAATTAGGGGGAAGAAGTTCGATGTCATTTTTTTTGACCAGAATGTATTTTGAGTTCAACCCGTAGTATTAATAATTCACAGATGAGGAGGTATGACAGCATTGAGAATACAATGAAAAAAATTAAACCGACCAAGGTCTGCATGGAATCTTTGGGACGAACGAAAAGTTTGGTTCTTCGTGGATCTCGACCCCGATGCCGTAGGGCGCAGCGACGGCAGAGCTAGTACTTAAGTAATGGTCTACTTGCGAGGTCACGAAGTTAATGGACATGGTTAATCTTCTTATTCGCTTGACTTGCTGGGCTAGACCTTTAATTGGTCCTCCAGATGCTTTTGAAGTTTGGACAACAAAATGGATACGAGGATCAAGAAAGCAATCATGACTTGAGACCGTTGAGGCCATCTGAACTCAAGGTTGGGAATCAATACTAAGCTGAAGTAGGCACACTAGACCATGGACAATGATTTATGAATACTGTTTATGGGGATGAACGGTCATCAGAAGACCCAATGATTGAGATCGGCAACCATCACGCGATAGAGACCCATTTGGAATGCTGGAAGTTTTCTCATGCAAGGGGATAGAGATGTTACTAAATAGCTTTAAGAAGCATCTATTTGGGGTTGTGCCAAACTATTGCAGGTGATTTCGGTGGTCGTCCCAAATGTAGGTCAGTATGTCAGGTTACTACTCCGTACTTACTTTCTTGTTCTATTGAATAGAATCTCTCATTACAGAAGACCTGGTTTCAACGGTAATAATCAATTTTAGTAACTTGCGACTAATTTAACACAAGGGTGTGTCTGTTAAGGTTATCATCAGTTGATATTATCTATCCGTACGGAGTACCCGAGAGAAATTAAATGCGATGTCATGAAAAGGGCGCAAACGATCGTCGGGAGTTGAACCAATCGCTGAGAAAGGTGGATCATACCGGAGAAATTCCTGCTATGGTACTGTACCTATGGAGAACAAGCTATGTATGTACGGAGTACACTATGTATGTATGTACCTACTGTTAGTACGGAGTAGTCCGTTTATTATTCACTGTTGGTTCAGCTTTTTTTTTTTTTTTTTCAGTCTTGAATAACAAGTGCCCAGATTTTCATCAACACGTGCTTCTGATTTATTGTCCAATCTCTAGATTTTTTTGATTTTTTTTACCTTCAGCAGCTTGAAGCGTGAGTCATTTTCACGCCCTGAGGATTGACATCTTCCTAGATTTGTCATCTGGGAAAGGAAGGGAGAAGCTGTGTTTCTAAATATTTAATCCTTCAAATTCCATCCATTGTGTAGTTCGACTGCCCTGCAAGTATACATAAAATCAACTTAGTACTTCCAAGGTTATCTCCACAGCTCGCCCTTACTATTACACAACGGCAACCCCCCCCCCAATCACCCCATCCCTACATTCAGTTTAGAACTTTTCTCTCTCCCTTCTGCTTTGCTTTTTATATCCATTACTTCCTCCGCACCTTACCTTGTTCCAATTCATCTTGTTCAACCCATCTCTCCTCTCTACTACCCCCCTGTGGTATTGCGCCTGGGGCGGTCTCCACTGTATCCTTACGCATTCTCTCTGTATATCCATTTGTACTCGTGACATCTAGTTACAATGACCTCGTCGTTTGTCACCCGGGGTTCCAGCACATTGGAGTCCCTGACGCATGGACGTCCAAAGGTTGACATTAACCTCGTCGGACAGACTGATGGCCTTGTCAATTCATACACCACCAAAGATCGAATTGAGGGGACGGCAGTCATCACGGTAGATCGTGATACACGGTTTGATGATGTTGAAATCACTTTTGAGGGTAAGGAAATACCAGAAAGAATAAAGCAACCATGAATCGAGAAAACCTTTACTCATATTCACAGGGACGTCAAGAACCTCCGTGGAGCGTGTAGCAATGCCTGGACGGACAGGCGCATACCAGACATTCCTCCGGCTTCGCCAGCCGATTGAGGATGCTGCGTATCCCACACCCCGTGTGCTGGAGGCGGGGCGCACGTACAAATTCCATTTTACATTTGTTGTACCTGACCGTCTACTTCCACATGTATGCAGTCACAAAAAGACCAACATCCATGTCGAACGCTCCCACACGCTTCTTCCGCCGTCTCTGGGAGATCCCATGCTAGCTAACGATGGAAAGTCGCTCTTGAATGACTTAGCCCCAGACATGTGCCGGATATCATATTTGATCCGTGTCACCGTGCAACGCAGACCGGAGAATTCCTCGCCAAAGACCTTGACTTCAGTAGGGAAAAAGGTGCGGATCATTCCTGCAGTCGATGAGGAGCCCCCCCTGAATATCACGGACGATGCCACCTACTGCACCCGGAAGGAGAAAGACGTCAAGCGCGGTTTCATGAGAGGCAAGTTGGGCCGTCTGGTCGTCGCCTCGTGGCAGCCCAAACCCGTGCAACTGTGTCCGCCAAATAGCGAGGCCATCGATTCGGTGAGCACCGTTGCCACAGTGCACCTACGATTCGATCCAGTGGGTAATGAGGAACCTCCCCGCTTGGGTACCGTCTGGAGTAGACTCCGAGTGTCCAGTCTATTCAGCGCAGAACCCTGGGGCGACTACCCCTGCCCCCGCGGGGCACAAATAGGTCAAGGATGTTACACGGAGACAGTTCCCCTTTCCACCATGTGCGTGGCGTCTGCACGCTGGACGAAGCATACCATTGGCAGGGGCCTCAGTCGCTGCGACTCGTTGGAGTCCACATCATCCACGGAATCATTGACCGGGCCCTCAGCGTCTTTCGCCGGAGAGACCTACTATACCGCATCAGTCGTTGTACCCGTCACTCTTCCCAAGACGAAATCATTCGTGCCCACATTCCACTCGTGTCTGACCTCTCGTATCTATTGCCTTGAACTCAGCATTTCGTACCATACACCGAACACAAATATTCTGACTCCGACAACATCGCTCAAGATTCCCGTCCAACTGACATGCCGTCCTCGATCAGGCGCAAAAGAAAAAGAACCCCATGAGAGCACCCAGCATGAGGTCAATGCAGAGTTTTTCAGCTCTCGTAGCATCGCACCCTTTAGAGAGGCCCAGATCGCGCCACCTGAGTATTCAGAGAACCTAGGCCCAATCCTGCCTCCAGACCGTTCGATCGACTTGATGTCCACTTCCCGCTCCCCCAGGGTTAATGCTGGGAGCGTGGGGGCCGCTTGCTAAAGTTCTTCTCGCATTCAACTGCAGAAACTGGTTGAAGTTATCACCAGATAAAAAAGTTCCTGTTGGCCTGGCGTTGGGATACTACATTATTTGAATATACCCGGATTCTTTTATTTGCATGATATTAGCATGCACAAGGGCGTTCCTGACGGAGGTACCCAGTCCGAAATCATGGTTTCACTGTTTTTTCAAGCTGAATTAGAATAAATTTGCTTAATCCACTATTCTGATAAAATTAGTGCTGCCGATCTCGCGTGCATTTCATCGATATTTATTTGTCTGGTAAAATAGGCGTCGACTCTCATAGCAATGTTGACGTCCCTACTGCAATGGACTCAAGTTTTAGCAACAGACTACTAGTAACCATACCCTTAGACATGAAACACTTCCCGAATGATTTGCTGTGCAAAGCATTCTCTAGATATCCTTTTCCTTCACACAGCAACCACCGACTATCGATCTTTAAGAAGCCACTAGCATTCAAACAACTATGCCACCCTTTATCCCCCCTCATTGTCTTGCAGAATGCCAACATCCATTTATTCCAGCAATGGGGGGTATCGGTGATATAGTATAAGTGCGGCATGTGTCTACTAATCCAGCAAGATTTCCAGGTTGGGTCTGTACGACTTATCTTTCTCTCCGTGCCCGGTTCTGTCTACGTCTTATCGGAG
>ML739416.1:0-16108 GCA_009193565.1 Aspergillus coremiiformis
TTTTTTGTTTTCTTTTCTTTTTAAATTTCATTTTCCTCTCCGCTCATCACCATCACTTTTTCTCACCTTTCCATCTGGCAGAAAAACGTGGTCCCTGCGGTCCGCTCAGTTCCTCTTATTCTCTCTGTTTTCCGCCACTCTTGCCACAGAGCACGGTGAGTAACCCTCAAATCGAATATTCTTTTTTAGTCACGTTCCTTTCATATCATTTTCCCTCCCGGTGCCACCGGCCTAAATTTCTCCCTAATCTCGAAGATTCGCCATCTTCCTTTCCTTCATTTCCCCTTACCGTCTCCTGCTTTCTGACTGGGTCGCCCCCCCAGTTAGTCATTAGTCTATCGCTCCACTCCCCCGAAGAACAGGCAGCGCACTTGCAGTTCTCCGACCCAGAAAGAGTCATAAGCCATAGGAAAACTGGGGACTCATCCATTGCTGACTGTATTCGTTCGCCATCAGACCTTTTTTTTTTTTTTTAAAGAGCCTCCTGACAGACAGCTGACTGCCTAGACAAGCATCAGTCTACATTAGTGTAACTGCCTGCTTGCTAACAGTCCGCCGTCGTAGCGGCTCTTTTTTATATCTTCTTATACAACCCAACATCTCAAGATGTACCCTGTTGTCACAAAATACATTGTTCCGGTCACCTGTGTTGCAGAATCCTCCGCCTCTGATCTCCGAAAGTCCGACAAGTCTGTTGCTCTCATCTAGAATTTGATTAGACTCTTACAGTACCTGTCGCCTTGGAGGTCGCGTGGAACCCGATATATTTTCTACGTGTTCTCCTCTCGTACGTTACTTCGGTTGATCTGCCCTGGACTCTACAACCGGTGATCGGGACATTAGTTCTTGTTTGCGCCTCCTCCCTTTGATCTGTTTACCTCTCCAACCCTCCCTGACTCTACCTCGACTTGATACCTTCCGACCTATCCATCCTTTCCTCATACCCACTCTGGCGATTTCTTCTTCGAAGGCTTGCCGTCGCCTGTAAACAATAGACGGTTTTTGTCTTACCCGCGTCTCGTTAACGGTTATTGCACAACGGTATATTTGAATTCTCACGGTTTTTGAACAAGCGCACCTTGCCGTATCCCGGTTGTGTGTCGGAACCTCTGACAAAAGCTTGCCGTCCACTTGATTGGTCATTTGAGTTACTTGCTGCTTTGAAGTAAATCAGGTCATTCATCTGGATAGCTCCCCGGAATATGACAGGGATTGACGTTTTGGGTTTGAAGGATCCAAACCCTACTGTTTCATACAGAGCGTCGTATGCGCACCCTTACGCATCGTCGATTTCTTCCTCCGCATCTTCCTCCTCGTCGTCGGTCTTCTCTCTGGATGCCGTGTCCACCCAAGGATCCATCTCATCCACCTCGACGAATCCGGTTGATGTCATCTGGGAGAATGACGGTGAATATCAGGCAGCAGGAAGGGGACTGGGCCCTTCGCGTGCGTCCTTGAGGGGCAACGCTTCCAAGCCTGCGGACGCCGCCGTTCCTCCGGAATTACGTAAGCATCCGCGGCGGACAAACAACAGTATCCAGTCCAACGGCGTGCCCTGCGCGCGGCCTCCGCCCTGTTTGTTGAGACAGTCCGAGCGGAAGGTGAACTTCGTCGATAACCTCGTCGGTAAGTGCAGTCGGATTTTGTCGGATACGATCCCATAGCTGAAGGTTCCTTTCAAGACACCGCGTCGCAGATTGTCGAGATCATCTGGCCCTTGTCCGCCGCAGCCCTCCGAAGTGACGCAACGACCGGATGTAAAGGTGTTTTGCCTCTTCGTACCTTCATTCAGGAGACGCTCCGCCGATCTCGGACCAGTTACAGCACGTTGCAAGTAGCTTTGTACTATCTGATTAAGATTAAGCCACACGTGCCCAATCACGATCTGGCTCATGATCAGACTTGGGGTAAGCCGGTTTGTCGGGCTATGCAATGTGGTCGGCGCATGTTCCTTGCCGCCTTGATCCTTGCCTCCAAATATCTCCAGGACCGAAACTACTCCGCCCGTGCGTGGAGCAAAATCTCCGGCCTGAATACAGTGGAGATCAACCAGAACGAGTTGATGTTCCTCCAAGCTGTGGACTGGAGGCTTCACATTCCGGAAGCCACTTTTCAGCGGTGGACGGATATTGTGTTGAAGTACACTCCTGGTGCTGGCAGCATGCCTTCCGAAGGCCACACGTGGCGGACGGTCATTCCACGTCTTACTCCCGAGTTGGAAGAAATTGCCTTGGAGCCTAGGACTCCCTTCACTATGGAGAGTTCGGATTCCGGATCGGTGGGAGGCCCCCTGTCTCCTCGTGGTACTTCCATGAGAGGGTCTTTCATCCCCCCTTTCGCGAGTGAGCCCTCCAGCCTCCTGTCGGCTACTCAGCAGACACCCGCTTACAAGCGAACCTCTATAGCTCTTCAGCAAGCTTCTCGAGTTGACAGCTTCAATGCCTCCCTTCCGTTGATGCCGCGGCTTCCTACGTTGCCTACCCCGCAACTGACACCCCAGTCGAGCATGGCCTCCACTCCTGCGGCGAGTGCTGGCTCCTTCTCTTCCCACCGGCGTTTCTTTTGCACTGCCATGTCTCAGGCGCAAAACATGTGCATGGCGCGATCGACTCTCGATCAGCGCCCGCCACTTCCGTTTTGCCCGAAGACTGGTACGTTTGATGGCTATCCACCAATGGTGCGCCGGTCTTCCTTAGCCCGCTCGACCTCGTCTGCGTCTTCGCCCGATTCGATGGTTTCGGATGTATCGACTTTGTCCTCCAACTCGTCGCGGTCTTCTTCTATGTCATCGAATGCCTCAGGACCTGTCCTGCCCCGTCTGGCCATTCAGGCAACTCTTCGATGCACCAACAATTCTTTGAAGGAGAACCGGAAACCGGTGGTTATCGCGTCGCCGATCGACGAGAGTTCCTACAATGATATTTATCATTCCCCCGCAAGCTTCACTGGGTCCACTGGACATGTTCCAGACTTGTCCAAATTCTCTTTGGGAGTTCCTCTTGACATGACGTCCGCTCATGAAGCAGCCCAGAGTCTTTGTGCATTGTCTGGCTCCCTGCCCCCTGCTGCCCAGACAACGGAACAGGGCGGAAGTCAGCGTCAGTGCCGGAAACGTGGTCGCGCTGGATCTGATGATTTCACGATGCAGAACCATGTCCGTCAACTGGTCCACTCCAATGCCATCAGGGAGGGCACCGTGCTGCCTGATGAAAACATGACTAAATTGTTCCTAAATACTGGGTCCAGACGTATCCACTCTCTCACCGCTGCTCAGCTGAACGCTCTCAATCACAACGTTTCGCTTTCTGGCCCGACGGGCATGAAGCGCGCGTGCTGTGGCAGTGAAGCGAGGAAGATCGCACTGAATCCAAGCGTGCGAGCGGACTACTTAGGTTAGATTTGCTCTTCCCAGGACGGAACATTTATGCAGTGGACATGACTCCCCCCCTTGTTTCTTTTCTTTTCTTTTCTTTTTTTTTTTGTAGAAAGGAAAAGTCCTTGTTCATTGCATGATATCCTGATCAATCCTTGAACTCGTCGACCGAGTAATCTTGATTTAGCCTCAACGCCTACAGAGCGAAGATCGCAGACATCCGGTGGGAAAAGTTTTGTGTGAACTTATCTCATGTCTTCTTTTGTCGGGAAAAAAAGTTTCTCGTCTTGTATATACCCTGGTGTTAGTTGGATTTGGTTGGATTCTGCGACGGAAGTCTGCGTCTACCTCTGTCTGGTGCAGTGGTTCTGTAACCCGCAGTCCACTTGTGTATGATCTATGACGAGGAGGTTTTATCACTATCTTTTATCATTTACTTTGTTTACATTTATCGTGGATATTTATTACTCTTCCTATCACCATGATGAACTGGAGTGTGCGGTAATGGCAGTTTTTTTTTTATTTTTATTTTATTTTTTTTCAATGGTTTGTTTGTTTGTTTCTGTTGACTGTTTGTCATCTCGGTCGATGGTGTAGTGATGGATACCGTGCTCCTGCGAATGCATATTTTATTTTATGCAGTTCACTAGCAAAACTATGTGTGCTGAGATTATTCAGGAGTTACAGTGCTCCTGGTAGGAGGTAGTAGTACGGAGTAATGTTAGGTCTTTTTCTTTTCCATTCTTTCCATTCAACTTTTCACCTTACTAGGTTATCTTCATAGTATCCGTACATACGGAGTATAGATAGATACTTAGGTATCTTGTACTCCGTACTCCGTAAGTTGTCAGATACTAGTGGCAACTTCAGACAAGGGGAACAAAGCTTGGACCACATGCAGTACTACTACTAGTACAGTACTTAGTCCTACTCGTAGCTGCCTGACCTAGTCTTGTGATACCTAATGAGTCACCAAAACGGAGTATCCAGGAATTTTCTGTGTTTCACTGTTATCGGTGAGCATTCGACCATCGAGTGGCGTTGCAAACTATCGGTGAGTCACTTGTGGGCAGGTATCAAGGCCCGGAGTGCGCCGGAACTTCCGGAGGACGTCGGATGCTTCCCTAGTCATGTGAACAGTCCTCCGTACTCCGTACCCTTAACCCAGTGTGTCCTAGCGTGATCAGATAAGATCAGATCCACTCTTGTCACGCTTCCCCTCCTCAACCTTCGTCTTCACCCCCGACTACCCAATCCATCCATGGCGTGACTTCTTCCTTAACACATCCATTTTCAGGAGGGTCTTGTTTCTACCCCAAATCTCTACTCTACAAACATACCCTTCCTACATCCAAGGCGCAGGCTCACCATGAAGGGTCGGTACCGAGGTCTCGCCCTGGTCTCCACACTAGCATTGCTATTCCTCCAAGCTGTGGCGGTTCCCTTTTCAGCTGCAGTGGATGATTCTCACGACCAGACGGTCTTGGGCGATCTCTACCGCTTGCCCTCGGAGCCTGAAAACAATGCCGACCGCAACGACATCGTCTATCCCGTCGCGAAAGAGCCGGAGGCGGCAACTGCACCATCGTGGTTCACCTCCACACTCATGGCCCGGCGACTCCTCGCTCTCTCCACCACAGGCGTAGCCTCAACCATCTTTTCACACTCCCCACCCGAAAACGCCCACGCTCCAACCCCCGTGGCTGGCCATTCCATCAGCCTGAAAGAATACATCTCGGACTGCGACGAAGCCCTCCCACCCACCAGTGGTAACGGTGGAGATGGCAATCCGACCTTTCTCGCCCTCCACGTCGCAACCACCTTCCGTAATACTGCTGCAGGCTCCAATATCAGCGTCTCGATCGATTGGTGGGATCACCTGAGCGACACCGAACCGCTTTTCCCTGGCTTCCCGCTGAGCGCCGCTGGTCTCCCCCGTGTGACTCTGATTGGGTACATTGAGCCCTTTTCGACTCCCGTTCCGGAGGACACCGAGGCTGCCCTGCGGTCTTGCTATCTGAAGGCTCACCCGGATGCTCGGGTATGGTTGCCAGGTCAAGGTAACTCGCCGCACACAAGCTTCTGGGCCAGGCTGGTCGTCACCCAGGTTTATTGGATCGGAGGCTTTGGTGGATTCCAGCAGATCGGGTGGATGAATGTTACCGAGTGGAAGGGCATTCGGAGGGAAAAGAGCTTACCTGGTATTGGGGATGGCAGGGGATGGCAGGATGTGAGGCTTCCTGGGGAGAAGGGTTATTAATTATGACTTGTAGCCTGAATATGATGTTTTAAAGTTCGAATCGTAGGATCTCTCATATGCATGGCTTTATGACCTATCCCTATTCTCCACAGTCCGTACGATAGTAGTAACTCTAAACTTCTTAAAACCAACCTCCATTGCCCTACTACACGGACACCATCGATATGGACTCATGATTGCAGTTACCTGGATACTAAGTACCTGTATCCACGTTCATCCCGGACATAGCCAAATAAAATTAAGTGTTACCATGGATCAGCAATATGTTTTTGTTTATGTAACCGTGGATGAAGCTGACAGGTCGGTTGTCGTCGGTTGTTCAAGTGGGGTAAAATTCATCAACTGGAGCCTCGGATACTTTTAAAAACAACCAAAGAAATGTCCCGATTTATTCGCTCCAAGATAAAATCACTCTCCTGATACATTGAACTACTGATCCGACTACCAATTGTTCGGTGTCAATTTATCGTGCGTTGCTTCCTTTAGTCCCAAATGGTAACTCGATGTATCATGTTTACAAGCAGCTTCTAACATCCCCTTTGCGAAGGTCCCTCTCTTCGGTGAAATCGTTTCGACCGGTTCATTGCTCTTCGGTCGCCATGTCTGGTGTTAGCAAGGCCTGCTGCTCGTGAGTTACCCGTTCTATCAAGTTAATTAGTTAAGAACCTTCCCTAATCGTTTACAGCATCCCTCCCATTGTTGCCCAGGGCTACCAAGCCAAGGGTGAATACAAGACCCTCAAGGGCTTGAAGACTTGTATGGGGTTGCCTTGGGGGAACTGCGTATATCACATTGAATTGACAGATTTCAGATGTTACCGGTCCGGAAAATGCCTCCAAGGCCATCCTAGTCATCTACGGTGCGTAAAACCACCCCATCATTCACATCCCATCTCGCACGCAACTAAAACCAGTCCAACAGACATCTTCGGTTTCTTCGACCAGACCATCCAGGGAGCCGACATCCTCGCAACCGCCAACGAGCAGAAATACCGGGTCTTCATGCCTGACTTCTTCGAAGGCGAGCCCGCCGATATCACCTGGTTCCCTCCCCAGACCGAGGAGCACAAACAGAAGCTGGGCAACTTCTTCCAGACCAAGGCCGTACCACCGAACACCCTTGAGAAGATCCCCCAGGTTGTGTCGGAAGCCAACCAGCTTGCGCCTTACGGCGGCTTCGAGTCCTGGTCGATTCTGGGCTACTGCTGGGGCGGAAAGATCACCGCTCTGGCTGCGGGCAAGGACAACCAGATCTTCAAGGCGGCCGTGCAGTGCCATCCCGCCATGCTTGCCCCCGATGATGCGAAGTCGGTCACAATCCCCATGGCTATGCTTGCGTCTAAGGACGAGAAACCTGAAGATGTCCAGGCCTTCGGTGCTAATCTCCAGGTTCCGAACTACGTTGAGACCTTTACTACTCAGATCCACGGCTGGATGGCGGCTCGTTCGAACCTCGAGGACGCTGAAGTCCGGAAAGAGTACGAGAGGGGATACAAGACTGCCTTGGAATTTCTGCACAAGCACGCTTAAAGGGGGGGGGGGTTGGACTAGGTCCATGGCTAATGAATGATGTCTTTGATGTTTTTCTTTCTTTTTAGTCTCATGGCTCAGAAAATGAACAAAGGGAAAATCCTTTATATTTTTCCACCACGGCGGTAGATATAAATTACCTATACTTACGATTGCTGTATCAGGCAATGTCAGCCACCCCGGGCCGTGGTTTGCCCGACGTCATCGACTTATCATGTCGGATGTCCCGCCATCTGAACTCCCAACGTCTTCCTTTGCTTTAAATAGTCCCTTCAGTATATCCAATGGACATCACTATACTAAATCTCGTACGCAAGGGCCGATCGTTTACCATGTGAACGGGGGGATTGCTTGACGGTCAGTTTTCTCAATTGAAGGTTGGCTTATTTGTGGGCCATGTATAGCCCCGCTTACCTCGGGATGCCGAACAGAGAGACAATTCCCTTTCAGTTACAACCTAGGTAGAGAGATGCAAAGAAACGACAAGGGATTGCCCACCATCTTGAAGCGCAAGAAACCATGTCTTTCTTTTTCGGCCGTCGGCATTCTTTATCTGGGGCACCGCCAGAGGATGATGATGTGTCTGGAAGTCCAAGCCTGAGATTGACGAGAAGAGCGTCTGTTCCAAATGTCCCAACTCCGAGTCGTAGCATTCACGACAGAACCATTTTTCAAGATCTATTTCGGAGACATCGAGATTCTCCGGAGGCCAAAATGTCAACAGCAGAAAGGGCCCATGATATTGTACGCTGGTGTTTTCTCTCTCTTTGGTTCCATTCCCCCTGGAATCGGAAGTGGATCTGACAATGGAAACAGAACCATGAAAGTCCATCTAAGAAACCCGTTTCAGAAGCGGGATCTCAGAGCTCCCAGCGTAGAAAGGAGGACGATCATGAAGGCAAATGTGACGTTACACCACCATCCGGATATGAGCTCAATAATAAAGATATTGAGCTTCTTTTCTCCGGATCCCCGTATTTTCTCCTCGAAAAGGGCAAGTATGATCGTTATTATCCACAAGTTATCTTTCCGTTCGATGACCACGATCCCACGATTCAGGATACGTGGGACAGAAGGCCACTCCCTCATGCGTCTTTTGCTGCATGTACGTTGCATGCTCATCTACCTGTTCCTGATAGGTGGGCAATCTCCAAGGATTCTCCGATTCATTTAAATAGTTGGAGAAAGGCTGGCAGCCCCAAGAGAGCAACTTTCGACACTGGGATATTCGAAGTGCCAAACATGCTCTCCATGAATGGAAGGGACCCAGGGGCGGTCGGTTTTCGTCATTTTCTGGAGCTCCCAGTTGCGGATGCCGTGAGTTATCCGGAGAAACCAAAGATGCGACTGGATTATCTACAAATTTCCTCAATACCGGCTTCGGAGCTCTATGAGCTGATGGAACGTTATCACGACACGTACGAGCTACCTGCGGGCGCTGTACATGACCGGAAAAAGCTACTCTGTGATGGACCATCGACTTGGAAGAAGATCGGCGTGCGGAACATCAATCTACAAAGCTTGGTGGAGCGCCTGCGAACGTTGACGGATCTCCGTCGTGAACTATTACACGGGAAGAGAGCAGCAACGATTCTTGATATCGAGTCCACGCGGGATCTGTACAGCGGCTTATTCACTAATTTCCTCTACCCACCTCCCAGATCTCTGCTCGCGGACGTTGGCGAGTCTCATAGCCTTCAAGCTCAAATCAAGGCCCTGACAGTAGCCCTGTCCATCAGGGGCGCATGGGTGGATTTTAGTCTTCCCGAATGGCGTTTGTATGCCGGACAGTTGCTGTGGGAGGTCGGTCCACATGCGGACGGCGATCTCCTGGATCTCTCTACGTGCTCAAAACCTTGGATACACCCAACGCTCGAGCGTAGGTGGCTTCTTATCCAGATGCTCCTTGCTGCAGAACTACTTCTCCGCCTCGACGCTACTGTCAGGGTAGGGATTTTGGATAATTCCAAGGAGTTGAAGATCACCGCCAAAGATGTCGAGGATTTCGAGAAGCTACGGAGCGGAAAGGTAGACTGGGACCTGGTGGCGGTGCGACGTTTCATGGATACCTTTGACATTAGCTACAAGGCTGACGAACCGGGCCAACTCGATTTTGACCCTGTAATACAAACGAGTCACCGGAAGGATGAAAAGAATCACCATGCTTTCTTCGAAAATTTGCTCCACAGATCCATGTCTGGTTCAGCAGTCGTGGATACCATGGAGTCAACCGGAAGGTGCAGTTTAGTCCCCACATACTTCGACCAACAACTCCAAGGATTACTTATGTTTGCTGAGGAAATTGGGTGGCCAGGCCTCACTGGATTGAGCACGCGTCTGCAATCTACGATATCGAATGAAGCCATCACAAATGCATATACTAAGCCCGTGTGCAATGTGCTGCCAGCTCAAGCCGGCGTACCCCTTAGCAAGGAAGAAATGCATAGCAGAAGCTCATCCCGCCGGCTTATAGTCCTCCATTGCTCTGGTGATCAGACCGGTTCTGTGCAACTTGGCGGCTGGATTACCCGAAGTTGGCTGTCTGGCTTTATCCTCCCGGGAGAGCAGACCAGTCACCTGCTCATGGCTACAGTATTGGAGAATGATCCCGATGCGATCGTAAAACTAGGGCCCATTGCAAACCTCTACGGCGGATTCGCATACGATGGGAAGAGCTGGTGGAGCAAAGAGTGCGTCGTCGGCCGAGTGCTGGCAAGCATGCAAGACACCAAGGAATGCTTGGGATGGTTGCGAAGCGCGATTGTGCCCAAAGATGCCTGGACAGTCCAGTCGCTGGATGACACCTGGTTCGAGGTTCCTGTCCAGCCTCCTCTGACCATTCTAGGGAAACCCCGTATCGAGCAGGGAGCTAAGATCTCCCGGGAATCGACACCGCTTGGGCATCGTGGCGATCGGACCAGTGGCGCATTCTCCCTCCCGTTGGACACTCCCTTGGAGACCACCCCACAGACGAAGGTGAGCTTCGAGGTGTTGACATTCTCTGGGAAAGACGGACAGTCCTTGCCAGGCACGCCACATCTGGTGGCCGACAGGGCAACCATGACCTTTTCGATGGCTTCAGAAACCGGCTCGCCGAGGAAGGTCTCCTTCCAATTGCGGTACAACGTCCGGTTTATCACGTCTCACGAATGCCGCCCGCCGAAGCACTTCCTCTCCTATCCCTGCACCTGCCCCGGTGGGAGTGGAACATCCACCCCGTCCTCCAGCAGTTCCGGGTTGAAACCCCACCGTCTCTCCGGCCACCCTCTCCACCGGGTGTACACATATAAGCATGTGTCGCTCGAGTCTCTGCCCGGCTGCTTTATCCCCGACGACGCGTTCCTGGAGGGGCACCATCGGGACAAGTACGAAGTGGTCATTGTGGACGCCCGGGGTGGTCACGAAAGGGAAACATTTGCCCGAGCGTGGTGTGCTTCAGTTGGGTATAACGCCATTATTGGGCGAGTTGGACGGAGCTGTCTAGCGTGCTGCATCCGAGAAGCCCGGGCGATTAGCGTGAAGATAGTTTTGCGCGTGGACGCCTGCGTTGGGCGGACCTTGTCTACGCCGACACTGGCTGGGTTGAAGGCGATCTGATAAGCGATCATCATTTGGCGGTCAAATACGGAGTATCTCTAGAGGGAAAGGAAGGCTAGATCCGATCCCATCGGTGAGGGTTGGGTGTACGGAGTACGGAGTATACGAAGAGTACGGAGTATATCCAGTGGGTATTAATTATCACCAGAAGTTTAAATCACTTTGTTTCTAAACAGGATAAAAAACCCGCCTGATGTACAGAGTACGGAGTATAGTATAGTAGCCTGTATGTATCCTTTCATCTTGTAGCCTCACCAAGTCTCACTGAACTACGGATAACTACTAGTCGTAAACCCTCATATCCCAACTTCCCCCGCCTGTACCACCCACCCAATTCTAGCTGTGAAATACTTCCTAGCGCAGTCGCATACGGAGTATCCGTACGCAGGAAAAAAATAAAAAAAAAAATAAAGAAAAAAAAAAAAAAAAAAAAAAAAAAAAAAACCAAATCCAAAAAAGAAATCCGCCAGCTAAAATCCTAGTCTAGTTACCTCTTCCTAAGTTATCTACACAAGGAGACCACACACTGGTACAACCCTCCTTAGGCTCCATGACGCGAAGCATAGCCCGATCCAGTGAAGTGCCCGGGGATGGTGAAACGACGAAGGATTCAGCGTCTAGACTTGATTTGAGGCCTGAATTTGTTGTTGGGGTTGAGGCTCGGGTGGGACTTACCCGAGATTTGTTTGTTGGTTTTTTTTTTTTGAGGTGGGGGTTTATGTTGTATGGAGGTTTTTGTCTGGGGATTTGGTTTTTGGTTTTTTTTATAAGTTTTATTTTTTATTTATTTTTTTGGGATAGTTCTTGGAGGTCTTTGGACTATGAACTACACTATACTCCGTACCTTTGGTAGGTATCTGCTTTTGCACAAGACGTTATATGAAGTATACGGAGTACTGCAGACGACTGGGTCTTGGGGAGATGTCCGTATCTGTATACTATCTGTACTCTGTACTCTGTACTCTGTACACCCTCGGTTATCTTTCCTTGGTTTTATATGATGTCCTTTCTTTAGCATGATGTTGCTGGTTCATGGCAGAACTACTTACACCGTAGATACTAGGAGTACTCCATATGCTAGAGATGTCTTGCGTCAGAGTAAGAGGTGGATCATACTGCAAGTGCCTCCTCAGGTAGATAGTACTATCTAGTTAGTATACTCCGTATTGTGGTAACCATGGATGGACATCAACATCGCTCTGGCATACCCCCGTAGGAACGAGACTTGGACGAATTCGCAACGGACGGTCCAAAGGGACTAGCATGGATCAAGTAGTAGTCAACGACGAGCAGTGTCCGGCAGTCGACAACCGAGAAACAATATGCGAGATAGAGAGCAGGGAAAGCGGACGACCGTTCCTGAGGCGGGTACTTCCGCTGATGGTATTCCAGACTGGGCATCGTGTTTCTTTCGATCCCATGTCTTAATCGACTTAAAAGAGGCAACGCACAACTTACCCGACGACGGAGTACTCCGTACGTATATCGATCGATCTATCTACTGGTTGATTCCGGCGGGTGAAAGTAAGACAGACAGCGAAGGATGAACGGTGTGTGCCAATAACCGTGAACGACCGGTCGAAGGTCCGTTTCGAACTGGGCACGCCCCCTAATGGGAATCGCGAGGGGGAAGGGAACGGTGGTTCGCAGAAGACGATCCATTTGCCGATCAAGCATTCCATGACAAGCATGGGCACGCGTCCAGAAGGACCCTAGAAGCTCAGCCGTGGAAATCTCATGGTAGATAGGTGAGGACGGGCATTTCGCTCGATGAACGACGGGCTGGGGGGCATCTTATTCGCTTCTTGAACAACACCCTCCCTCCCCCCCCCATCGGGGATTTTTCTTTTTTTTTTTTCTTTTGCTTTTTCTTTATTCTCAGGATAACTTGAATTAAGTTGCACGCTAGAGGAACCGTACTTATTAAACTTCTCTTGGGAAAAAAAGAACACGATCCCTCTAACTGGATCTTCGGTAGGGATCGAACTCTGTAGCGGACTTAGGGTTCAATCCTGGACCGTTGAGGTATCTTGGAAGAGACAGCCAATCACTGGCCTCTCGGGAAAGATGGTTATCCCTCGGTTGACCATCCGTGGATACTTCTCTCTGGATTGGAAAGAAGAAATCTAAACTACATCCGAGTCCTATCCAATGAAATCAACACGGTCATTGAAATAGATTAACAGTCCTGTTTCAACGCAGAGGGAATCAGTCGGCGCGAGAGATTCAAGATCCGGATTCATGTCTCGTCAATGTCGCTTCTCAGCCACAATTTTAGGAAGTCCCAATTTATTTATTTATTTATTTTTTTTTTCTTTCTACAAAACCAGCACGAGGTAGTCTACTCCGTACTCCGTAGAGAACACGTTCTTGCCCGACGTCTCCTCACCGAGGCTCGGGTTTCGCTTGCAGGAAATGAAAGAAAGCCCTGTGTCATCGGTAGAGTGCCGAATCCGTTCAGTGGTCGGACATTGGACAAGACTAAATTAAGACCCGAGTCTAATCTCTGGTTCAACTTACGTAGAAGAGTGGAGGCAGCGGACACACTCCGTGGACCCTGAGATTAAGCAATGCTTGATCTCTACGGAGTCTGGAAGTCTGGAGAGAAGACGTTGTGGGAGAGGTTGGGGAGGGGGAGGAGGCTTAATGATACTCCACCTTGATGTATGGGATTGAGCAGCCCTAAACCAGAGAAATGAGAATTGAAGTTGGGAATTCACAACAGGACCGAGTACGGAGTATAGTTGCTATGAATGCAGATGCAGGTAAAATTCCATCAAATGGCATTTGCTTTTTTTCTTTGTAAAAAAGAAAAAAAAAAAAGAAAGAAAGAAAAAGAAAAAAGTCCCCTTACGCAGACGTGCATTATTCGTCGCCAAGAATCGCCAGACGCCCTAAGATGCAGATATGATCCTTAATCAAACCTTGACCGGTCCACCCCTTTCTGACAGATCTGTCGAGAAAAATCAAATAAAATCGAATAAAAGAAAAGAATGAGAAGAAAAAAAAAAGGTCGACCAAATATGCAGAGTGATCTCCAATATTGCCTGCAGGCTAGCACCGCATTGCTTGTTTGGAATGGAGAACCAGAAGTTAATCCGAGTCTATATTAATTATGAGTGCGCAACCTCACACCACAGTAATGAAGGACTACAAATCAACGGTTGAAACACTCATTCTGATGAGAATCCCATTTGACCTGACGATGAAAAAATTAGTTCCCGGGCCCCATAAAAACGATGACGACTCCAGGGCTTCTCGAGTTCTCGAAGCAGAGTCTCGTCCGTTTCGACGTCTCATTGGCTCCAAATCGATTCCAACCCCGTCACCAATCACGAATGGGAAGGTCTTGGGGCCCAAATGAAGGGAGTTAAATTTCATGTTGGGTCTCTGACCTTTGGGAAGAAAGAAAGAGGAGGAGGGGAGGGAGAAACCAGTTCCAATACTTCCCTACTTAACCACTCCTTGTGATTCTTGAAGACTTGACAAGAAATCTCCACCTCTCCAGTGGACTACTAATCCTGTTACAGATTTGTCTGTCACAGACCTCTGGGACCATGGTTGCGTTGAATTGGAACGAACCACCATCTGGAGTGGTTGGAGGATCCAGGGGGAGAGGGACGTTGTCTGATGGCCTGATGGCATATTGTCATGTTTTATCTCATCAATTGTCCTAGGTAATCAGAGATGAAAAATAAAATAAAATGAAAATTAAAAAAAAAAAAAAGTATTAAAGGTATGGATCAGAGAAGGAGGGATTTTCTGTTTTTATTTTTATTTTTATTTTATTTTATTTTTTTATTATTTTATTTTAAATTTATTCCAACCTGAATGAAAGAAAGGAAAGAGTGCCATTGGGGTTCCACAGCCACTGTTCCAATCATTGTTCCTGACCAGACTTCCTTCTCATGTCACTTGATGGGTTGATTTGAATCTATCTGGGGAAAGGGCGTTCAATATAGATTAGAATGAGTGATAATAATAGGAATCACATTCATCGTTATGATCCTTGTCCCTTTGTCTATCCATTAGACTGCTTATTCCTGGTACGCTGGTACGGAGTAGTTTTGACTACGAAAAAAAAAAAAAAAAAAAAAAACAAAAAAACTGAAAAATACCAATCGTAATCATAATAATAATACTGATTAGTATTATTAGGATTGGTATTATGGTAATTAAATACAACAGAGAAGAGAGAAAGATTGGGGTGTTTCACCTCCAGTTAGGGTATCATTTTAAGTGGTTTTATTATTCAGGGTCTGATTCTGGAAGGTCTCCATACAGTATGTGACCTTCTATAATTATCGTCAACTACTGAGATTATGTTCTTATCCACTTGACTCTTCTCTCTCACTGTCTCTCTCACTGTCTCTCTCACTCACTCTCTCACTCTCATTTCTGTCTGTATTTTTATTTTTAATTGGATTGGATTTGGATTCGACCTTTTTTTTTTTATTTATTTATTTTTTCATCACTTTGATTTGAATGAATGAGTTTTTACTACTCTTACTCTTCCCCTTTCTCAAGTCTTCCCCCCCCCCCCACACACCTCTTGGTCTCTCTCTGTCCTTGCAAATATCACCTTAAATCACATCCAATCCAGGGAAATAAAAGAAAAGAAAAAAAACTAAAAAAATTTCCAAATTAATGATAATAAGACCAAAGAAGCAAAATCAGGAAAAGTCCCGAGATCTTCGATTCCCGAAGTAGATACTAGTAGGCAGTCATTGAATTATTACCTACGCATTGGGCCTCTCGCGTTCTTTCAACTTTACTTTCTTTCTTTCTTTCATTGGTATTTTGGCTCCAATTTTCCTCTAAAGTTCTTAATTATTCTCACGCCCAAGGTTTCATCGCCAGAGCTACCTTTACTTTCTTTTCCCTCTTCCCAATCTTTCAATGGATTCTGGAAGCGTGTCTTCTTTCCTCACCTTATTTGATTTGAGTTGAGTTGAGTTGAGTTGATTTGATTTGACTTGACTTGCGAGTGGAATCAAAATCCGAATTTATTCAATATATTGTCTGGCTCTGATTAATTCTGGGTCTTGTTTTTTTGTTTATAATCCTAATCTCTACGGATTCCTATTACTTCAGACTTGAGTGGTCCTTGTCTCCGGGGGCCAATTTTACCCTCAACTCAACCCTGCGACAATCTTAAACAACGACTTTAACTTGCCATTACTTTTGACGACGGCCACGACGACGACAAAAAACCAAATATCAAATAATACTTATCACTGGAGTGCGGTTCCTCCCGACCATAAGTTAATGGTGTGAAACCTACTCTACCTATTTTTCTTTTGGATTTTTATTTTTATTTTTATTTTATTTTATTTTATTTCTTCCTTC
>ML739417.1:0-16088 GCA_009193565.1 Aspergillus coremiiformis
TCTTATTATTTTTAATAAAAAAGATTTCTCTAACTAAGTTTAATACTTAGTTTATTTTAAATATATTATTAGATAAGATTTTACCTAGTAATTATTATAAGTATAGATTAAAAATTATTTATTATTCTTAGTTATTTTTATTAATATAGTCTTATATATATAATTATAATATTTAATTATCTAATAATATCAAGTAATTTCTATAGTAATAAACTATTACTATAGATATAGTCTAATATTTATAGTCTTCTACTAAGAATCCTTGCCTATTATTTATAGCTAGTTGGTATCGGCCTTAGGGATATAGCTAGGATTGTAGTATATAGACTTATTACTAAATCTTTCTATATAAAAAATATATAAAGGGAAATCTAAATATATGAATTTATTATAATATATTATTTATTTATCCCTGTAATATATAATATTATAGTATTTATATAGTTTTTTTCTTTATATTTAAATTATAATAATAATTGAAATAACAATTAATCAAAGTATTATATTATCTAAAACTTTAATATTTAAGAACTAATCGTTTACAATATTTAATTATCTTTATTATATAAACTTAATAAATAAAAGATTTTAATACTTTAAATATCTAATTCTTATTATTAATTAAACTATATAAGATTAGTTACAATAAAATAAAATGAAAATTAAATAATCTATTGATTAACTAATTATACTATCTATCTAAATAAATAAAAATACTAAGAAATCAGTATCTTAATACTAAGATTATTTATTAATTAATGTTATCAGCCAGAAATCCTAAACTAATAGATAGAAATAAATGAATCTAATAATCTAATCTGATTTAATTAGCTAGAAATGAATCTTTTCTATAATTTACTCTATCCTATCCATTGCCCAGTCTATTTCTAGTTCTTTTTATAAAAAATATATTTTAATAATTATTTCTACAATGAGTTTCTTTCTCAAGAAATATATTATAAATATAGATTTATTACTAGATAGGTTTATCAAAGATAAGTATTTTAATAATACCTAGATTTCTATTAGTACTAAGATATATTATTATTAATTTCTAGTAATTCTAAATTCTATATTTATATAAAATTATTTAATTAAGATTAAATTTTTAGATTTATTTGTAGAGTGGGCAAACCTATCTAATCTTAATCTACCCTATTCTACCTATCACCAGGCCAGTTAGGATTAGGAATAGAAATAGTTATTTCTATTTTACTCTAGATTAACTAGTTAATTAAGATTAATATTCTATAAAATATCTAGACACCAAACTAAATCTATTTAAAAAGGTGGTATAGTAGAATTCTACTAGATAGAAAAATATATAACTTACTATCTTTCTAAATAGATTAGACTGGTACCTAGATATCTGATTTTTAACCAACTAACATAACCAGTTAGAAATCAGCCTCCCTATTTAACCAGTGGTTAGGAACGACCCCCCCCCCTCTAACCTACCCTACCCTACCCATTGCCCAGTCTATTTATTTGTAAGTAATTTTTATTTTTATTAATTAATTCTTATTTTTAAGTAGTTTCTTTTAAGTTTTTCTTTTCTGTTTTTAAAAATAAAAACTTTTTTTTTACTAGTATTATCTTTTATACTATTATATAAATATTTATTCTAATCTTTTTTTATCTAGTTAGAATTATTACTATAATTAATTCTTTGAATTTTATTTCCATAGCATTTTATTAAAATAAAGCTTTATTCTTATTATAGTTTATAAATTTTCTTTTTTATATTTTTATTTTAGTTGGTTAGATTCTATTTCTTTAAAGTTTTTTTTTATTAATATTGATTTACAAAATAGATTTTTTTAAAGATATCTGGAATAGCCGGGTTCTATTAGTCTTTTTCTTTATTTATAATTAATATAATATTTTATACTATCCTCTCTATTATATTTTAATTAAGGGTCGTGTTAAAAGGACCTCCTAAAAAGCCATTTGGACCGCTCACTAAATCTAATATAGTTAATAAAGCTATTTGGACCTTCCTACCCGGTGCTAGATCTAAATAGGAAGTAATAAGGAATTAAAATAGTAGAATTAATAGTTCTATATATATATTGATTTATATACAAAAAAATGAATTAGTAAAAATAAAAAAGCATTTTATTTAATACTTTATTTAAATAATTAAAATAATTGATTTCTATATTAAAAAAAGTACTATACTAGTCTAAAGTAATAATATTAGAACTAAAGATTCTAAAGATCTTAAAGATCTAACTACTATATTATTAAAGATCTTACTTAATTTATTTAAATTCTAAGAACTTTTGATTTCTAGAATCCCTAGGTCTTCTTTATATATATATAACTAGTAATTCCTTGACCAGCTCTTCTATACTAAGGCCTAAAGATATTATAGATATAAGCCACTAATCATAGAACTTAGTAATTAGTATAAATAGATTTACAGAGTTATATATCTGAATTATATAAATATATAGAATTAAATTAATACTTTATCATTCTTATTCAAGATCTCTGATTGATTAAAATTGATAATAGAATAGCTATCTAGCTAGTTAGAAAGATTATTCATTTTTAAAGATATAAATATATAATACTTTAAGTATTTTTAGTATAGAAATTAAAATAGATATAAAAATAATTACTTTTCACTATATTTTTAATAATTTTGATAAGATTTCACTAGTATAATTTCTTAAATATCTAAATTCTACCTTCCTATTTAGGCCTAGCGCCAGGAGCTAACTATATCTGGTTGGTAGGCGGTCTAAATAGCTTTACGGGAGGTCCTTTTAACACGACCCTTAATTAATTATTACAATATTTTCTTTTTTTTATATTGGATTGTGATTGTTCCAAAGAAATTGATTAAATACAATCAAGGAAGATGATGACAATAATGACAACGATAATTGGGAAAACAAAATGAGAGGGGGTTGTATATAAACCCCAATTGCCGTTCTACCCAGGTGTCTAAAAGGTGTTTAGGGACAAATACTGTTTGATACTTTCACCTCCTCTTTGAGCCCTTCTTGCTTTTAGACTGATGTGAACGGAACACAATTGACAAACGGTTCTTTCTGTTGCTGTGGTATTTATGAATACGTCCTGCTCTGTGGGAGCGGCTCTGAGTGATTTTGATGGATCCGTTGCCAATATCCATTTCTAGAAACAGTGAGCTTGGAGATGAAGTGCTGGAGAGAGACAGAAACTCGTGTGACCCTGACCTTCGCTTGATTGTGAGATCTCAGCTCTTGCGTTTTCTCCCTGATTCTCTGTATAGTGGAAATATTTCGTCAGATTCCTCAATAACACAGCGGTTCAATATAACATGGAAGAAGAGAACACATACCGTTCAAGCGTCTAGAGTCCAGTACCATATCAGACTTTCCTCGACCATCTGTTTTTGGCTGCGAGGCAAGCTCCTGCAGCTTAGCAGAGAGTCTCTCAGTTCGCGCGTCAACAACAGGCCCGAAGACTGTCGCTCGCAGTTTCGCTCTGTTGCGCTTTTGAACACTCGCTCGAACGCTCTTTGCCATAGCAACAAGTCCCAACAAGATATAAAAGAAATGAAAGAAGGAAGGGTAGAAAAGAAAAACTGAGTCAGATAATGCAGGCGCAAACTAAACCAGATCTCTTTCACTGCACTGTTCTTTTTTAACTCCAGCCGCTCAGATAAACCTTCAGATTGTACTTGGGATTGCAGCTTCGGAGGTGGTAAGATGTTAGTTCGTGGTGGTAGAACTCTGGAACAGAAATTTTCTCGAGCTAAACTAGGGGGTCAAAAGTTTGAAGGCACCCAAATTTTCACCCAAAATTTAATTTTTCAACTTGATTTTCTTAATAATAAATGATATTTACGAGTTCTCTTTTATATATATAGAAATAAATATTATACTTTATATATATATGAAAAAAGATTTAGATTATATTATATTATGATCCTAATATATAGAATTTAAAGAAATACTATATATTTTAAATATCTTTCTTAGATCTTAAATTATACTATAAAATTATATTATATTATATTTTTTTAAGATTTTTTTCTTTACAGGAGATTAATATATCTAATATATTTATATCTATTATTTCTTTATATATTGTGTGGTTAAAAGGTTATAATCTTTTCAAAATAATAATAAATATTTTTATTAAAATTTAGTAAATTTTTGTATGGGCACCTATATAAAAAAAGTTTTTTTTAAGATATATTAACTTTATACAAATACTATATTTCAAAATAAAGTTATATAAAAAGATTTGTTATATAAGAATTATATATCTAGTAAATATCCTATAAATAAAAAATTAAAAAAAATATATTATAATATAAATTCATTAAGATATTAAAGATTAAAGCTATCAAGTTTTACTGATTTTTAGTAGGAAAATAGGGTTTGTAGTTAAACTTTTGGATCTCTATGTATTATCATAGTATCTAATTACTTGATATTAGTAGGTAATTTCTATAGTAATAGACTATTATTATAGATATAGTCTAATATCTATAGAATCTAGTTAAGAATTCTTGCCTAGAGCTTATAACTAGTTAGAATAGTTGTTAATAAATATAACTAGAATTATATTCTTTTTTACTTAGCTTTTAAATATTCTAGAATTTAATATTTTCTTTTCTAGAATTTATAGAATTATTATTTATTTTTATTTAGTTAGTGATTTTAAATAGTTTTAGATAGAATCTAGTTTTATAATATTTTCTTTGGATATAATTACGTATAGTATTCTAGAGAATATTATGGTTTATCGAGATTTATAGTAAATATTATTTATAAGATTTATCTATATTAGATATTGTTATTATTAATATCTATTATATATATTATTTTCTATATATTATTTTTTCTCATTTTTGTTACTTTTTTTTCATAAATATTTATTTGTAATCTATATTACTTTTATGTTATTATTATTATTATTTTGTATTATTTATAATTTCTGTTTTTTCTAAGTCTCTAATTTCTTAATTATCTATTATTTATAAAAATAGTTTATTATTTAATCTACACTATTCCTTTCTTAACATAAATGTTTTACTATCCTTATTAACTCTTATGAATTTTATATAGATAGAAAATTCTAAAAAGATTCAAAAAAAATATAGAAATAAAGAGTATTAATAGTAGAATATATATATTATTTCTTTATAATTTTTATAATTTTCTTTTATTATTAAATAAAAAGAATAATATTTAATATTCTTTACTAATCAATTTTTTATTATTATTAATTTTTACTTAATATAGACTAGTGTTAAAGCTTAGTAATAATAAAGATTTTTTGTTAAAGACTTAGTAATAGCAGAGAATTTCTCTAAAAGATTTAACAATAGTTAAGAAATATAAAGAAATCACGCTAGCTCTACCACTGCCTAGACTGGGCAATGGATAGGGTAGGATAGGTTATAGGAAAGGATCTATTTCTAATTACTAGTTAAATAAAAAACCTAATTCCTGACTAGTTATACTAGTTAGTTAAAAATTAGATATCTAGATACTAGTCTAACTTATTTAAAAAGATACTAAGTTATATATTTTTCTACCAGGCCTGACTATCTTTTTAAATAGATTAGATTAATATCTAGATATCTAATTTTTAACTAATTAATTAATCTAGATTAAAATAGAAATAAGTATTTCTATTCCTAATCCTAACCAGCCCAGTGATGGATAGGGTAGGTTAGGTTAAGATTAGTTAGGTTTGTTTACTCTACTACTGCCAAGGGTTTCACTGTTCTGGGGTTCTACCACCGCTGATTTAAATCCTACCACCGCTGAGCTGTGTCCCTTATAAGAACCATTCTAAAATGCATAGTAAAGTATTACATAATTATAATATAATCTAAATATAATATTATTCATCTGAAGTTAAACAATAATACAAAATAGACTTTATTTACTATGTATCTATATAGTATAATTTGGTAAGAGTATAGAATTAATTTTCTATAATACTGTGATCCTGAGTGTACCAGGTACGTGAGATACAAGCGTAATCAGTATGGGATCGCTGGTATATATATTATTTATATAAATAACTTAATATTGTGATTCCGACCTAATAATTCAGCCATCTGCCCGCTGAGCTAAAAGGTTCAATGAAATGACTTGATGATATCAAGTCGTTCGCACAGATGGTATATATACCAGCGATCCCATACCAATTACGGGCTTATAGCTCAGCAGTGTTAGGATTTAGGTCAGCGGTGCTAGAACCCTAGAATGATAAAATCCTTAGTAGTAATAAAATTAGTATTATTTTTCTACCATTGCTAATCTTTTTAAAGAAATTCTTTACTATTACTAATTCTTTAAAAAAAAATCTTTAATATTACTAAGCTTTAACACTAGTTTATAATAAGTAAAAATTAGTAATAGTAAAAAATTAATTAGTAAAAAATATTAAAATATTATATTCTTTTTTAATAATAAAAGAAATTAATAAAAAATTTAAAAAAATATATTTAATAAAGATAATTAATAAATAAATATATTTATATTTTTTAAAAATTTTTTTATAATTTTTTATTTATAGAAAATCAATAAAAACTAATAATATTAATAAAAATTTATACAATGCTTATAAATAATAAAGATTTATAAAAAGTTCTATTATTATTAAGCTTTATTAATTAATTCTTTATTATTATTAAGTTTTACTAAGAGATTTTTTACTATTATTAATCTTTACTTAATTTAAACTAGTATAAAAGCTTAACAGTATTAAAGAATCTTGGTAAAAAGTTCTAACACTACTAATCTAAATCCTAACACTGCTAAGCTGTGTCCCTACCAATTACGCTTACATCTCACGTACCTGGTACACTCAGGATCACATCCTCCCCCACTTAGAATAAGCTCGGCCGCGAGCTTACAGTAAGAGTAGAATAGGTCACTTAGCATATATAAAGATCCCCAAAGGCCCTTAGTTAGCAATCTTATATAATGGTATACTAACTAAGCTTTATATAGTATAATCAGAGATATCAGAATTTATATATTTTTAAGGCTTAGAGCCAGTCCCTGTTACATAACACAGAACAACATCACGTGACCTATATATATATTATTTAATTCTTAAAGAATGGCCTCTCTAAGAATCAAATTTATATAGTAAATACTCAAGTTCTGACTAATTATTAAGTTAGATATAATTTTAATCTAATAATTTAGCTATCTATTCACTAAGCTAAAAGATTCAATGAAATAACTTGATAATATTAAATTATTTATATAGATAGTATATATACTAGTGATTCCATACTAATTACACTTGTATCTTATATATCTAGTATACTCAGGATCACAATATTATCAAGTTATTTTATTAAATTTTTTAGCTTAGTGGATAGATAGCTAAATTATTAGATTAGAATTATATCTAACTTAATAATTAGTTAAAACTTAGATATCTAGACCTAGATTTAATTCTTAGAGAGACTATTTTTTAAGAATTAAATAATATATATATATATGTCACGTGATATCACTAGTTATATAATAAAAACTTAGTTCTAAAAATATATAAAATCCTGATATCTCTAATTAAAATCTATACAAAGCTTAGTTAGTATATCTTTATATCTATAATTATTAACTAAGGGCCTTTAGGGATCTTTATATATATTAAGTAATCTATTTTATTTTTATTATAAGCTTGCAGCCGAGCTTATTCTAAGTAAAGAAGAATATAATCCTGAGTATACTACGTATATAAGATATAAGTATAATTAATATAGGATTGCTAGTATATATACTATCTATATAAATAACTTGATATTATCAAGGTATTTTATTGAACCTTTTAGCTCAGTGGGTAGATAACTGAATTATTAGGTCAGAATCACAATACTAGATTAATTTTATTATATAAAAGGGTCGTGTTAAAAGGATCTTTTATACAGCTATTTAGATTATTTACTAAATCTAATATAATTAGTAAAGCTATTTAAATCTTTCTATCTTGTACTAGATCTAAATAAAAAGATAGAATAAAAATATCTAAGAAATTATACTAGTAAAACCTTATTAAAATTATTAAAAATAAAGTATAGGATAACTATTTTTATATTTATTTTAATTTTTATATTTAAAATACTTAAAGTATTATATATCTATATCTTTAAAAATAAGTAATCTTTTTGTCTAGCTAGAAAATTATTTTATTATTAATTTTAATTAATCAAAGATTTTAGATTAAAATAATAAAATATTAATTTTAGCTTTATATATTTTATATTCTAGATCTCTTTGATTTAGTAAATAAAATATTTTTAAATCTTAATATAAAAAAGCTAGCCTAGAAATTATTAGTTATATATATATAAAAAAGATCTAGAGCTTCTAGAAATTAAAAATCTTTAAGAATTAAATAAATTAAGTAAGATCTTTAATAACATAGTAACTAGATCTCTAAGATCTCTAGAATCTCTAGCCTTAATATTATTATTTTAGACTAGTATAATACTTTTTTAGATTTAGAAATTAATTATTTTAATTATTTGAATAAAGTATTTTAATAAAATACTTTTTTATTTATACTAATTTATTTATTTGTATATAAATTAATATATATATAAAACCATTAATTCTATTATTTTAATTTTTTATTATTTTTTAGTTAGGCCTAGTACTAAGTGCTAACTATATCTAGTTAGTAAACAGTCTAAATAGCTTTACAGGAGATCCTTTTAACACGACCCATATAAAATTAATAAATAAAAGATTTTTGTACCTCAAATATCTGATTTTTACTATTAATCAGAGTAGAATAAATCGATCACTCAATTAATTAATTATACTAATAATACTATTTATTTAAATAAATAAAAATATTAAGAAACTAGTATCGTAGTATTAAGATTATCTACTAGTTAGTTTTGCCTGCCTGAATTTTTATATTAATAAATAAAGATAAACAATCCTGATAATCTAATCCAATCTAACTAGTTAGAAATAATTCTTCCTTGAAAATCTATTCTATCCTATCTATTACCCAGTCTAGACTTCAACAATAACAGCTTAAAATATAGAATATTATTAAAAACCTATATGTTAAAATAAAAATACAACCCAAATTATATAATCTAAAAGTTTTTCAGGAGCAATATATAGATTATATAATTTAATCATCTATATATAAAAGGGAAATCTTGATTTTTAAATATAACCTATGGTTCAGAAAATCAAATTTAAAAGATTATAGTTTGAACTGAAAATTTGGGTGTGTTCAGACATCTGGCCCTCTAGTTTATTATAAATTAATATATATTCAGTAATATATAGAAAAATACAATCAGAGATGTATTACGTTTTGCAGATTATCAACCACTAATTAACCAGTATTCTGCAATTGATTAACCATTATTTGAAACCATAAAGCACCCGAATAGAAAGCTCAACCGGCTTCCTTGGATTGAGATCAGATGAACCCACCTTGATCAGTGGGACTGACTCCGAGGATTGGGCTTCTAGTGAATTCTCGGCTGGATGTTGAACTTCTCATGGGAGGTTCATTCTGGCCTTGAACTTCACCTAAACCGCTTGTTGGGGTTGTGGGTGACTTTGCCTTTTCTACCCCTTTTGAGGAATCATCCTTGGACTGAGCCGCAGATGTATACCCAAAATGGGTATCAACAAGGTGCTTCACCACGGGCCAACCATACGCATTCGTAAACATTCGCCGAACAATTATGTTATTGTGCGCATCTGGTTCGAGGCGAACGAGCACTTTGCGCCATGTCAAGTTTCGGTGATAAGCCCTAGCGATTTTCTCTTCAATTTTGAGCCCACTCTCGCTCTCATTTAAGCCATGATGTGGAGATTCTTCCAACGACGATGGCCTGTTTTTTGAGACATTATGTTGAGAAGACCCAAATGCTAAGGTTCGTCTCTTGGGAGTCAAAGGAGGCGGTATGTCCTCAGGTTTATAGATCCGGTCATGAAAAATGGTTCGCGGTCTTGAAGTAGGGTCAATGATAAATTCAATGGGAGGAAGAGGTGGCATTAGAAGATCGCTGGCCGACTCAAAAAGAGTAGTCTTTGGCGGCGCGTAGAGCATGTGTTCGTCAGACAATGGGCTGTCGGCAAATGAATCCTGGGTAGGGGAACACGGAGACAGCGGTCCGTCTATGACCTCGGATGTACCAAGTGTCTGGCTACGTTTCAGCATCTTAGTTTGCTTGTGCCCAGGGGAAATCCTGGTAGCGTCTTTCGGTCGAAACATAGAGAGAAGATTGCTCAGTGGGCCGTAAGTTAGAGACTGGTTGTCACCTGGCACGGCGTCTATCGTCATGTTAGTAGAAACTAACTGATGGGGTTGGTCTGGTGGCTGATGGCCAAGCTTTGAGGCCAGGGCAGTAGCAGGCGCCGCAGCCTGATACAACGGCATATCCGTTGTCAATGTATCCTCGTGAGCTTTATTGCTTTCTTCAGTGTCTTTCCACTCCGACTCAGCACCAGAGCGAGCCGTCCGTGGCGACTTTGAATTCGCACCGGTTAATTCGGCCCAACCCCATTCAGCCACTGTGCCAACTATTCCATTTTCTCTTCGCGCCTTTTCGACTCGTTCTAAGCCTCTCCAGTCAAGAAAAAGGAGACATGAAGTTCTCAAAGGTACAATCCCGTCATTGACCACATTAGAGTAGATTGTGCGATGTTGAAACTTAGCAAGGACTTCATGTGCAGGTCCACAAGGAAGGATTCTCAATAAAGGCTTTGACACGGCATCTGAATGTCCTTGTGGGTTTGTAGAGCTGCCTTTCCCTCCAATTATAGCCTCCCAACCACTTCTTACTCGGGGGGCTGTCCAACTAAGTCCTAGATCCTGGCCTGTTCGACCAACAAGGCCTAAGTCCAAAGCAAAGCGGACGTACATAGGGTTTTCATTGCTGAGCCCGAGAAAAGGAGTTGCCAAGGCGATGAAGTTAACTGGCCTAACAGCATCAAAGAACTTGGGAGAGTGCTTTTGAATATATGCAATAGCATATGTCTGAATGAGACCACCGAGAGAATGGCCGATAAAGCTGATGCTCGTGACCTGATACGCGTGTTCTCCCCCAGTCCGGCCCGGCAGAACGTCAGGGCCTACATGGCCTTTAGATGACTCGCCCACCGCAGTTTTCCAAAGGGCGAGAGATTTCAATGAGGTATTTGGTCTTGTATTATGATATGGGTTGCACGGCTGGTCTGGATATGTCATTAATAAGACATATTTTGCGAGACGCTTGCCAAGGTACTGGATCCCACGCTCAGTACGAACCGCATTTCCGGGAAAGCCCCTGACAACGACTTGCTCGTCATCAGCGCGGCCTTCGCTGCCCTGCTCATCCCTACAAGCTTTGGCGGCTTGTTGCTTGGTCTTTCTGGCCGCGGCATCAATGCTCTCCTTAAGATAAAGCATGTCCGCCCCAAGGTTGCTATGTAAGCCATGGGTCAGCACAACAAGATGGATTTTCTTCTTGTACATATTGCTCTGTCGTTGATCGATTGTTTCGCTAGGTCCCGTTGGTGCTTCGGCATTGGTTGCCGAGCTATCTTCACTTCGCTCATCATTTCTTCGCGCCTCGCATCTACTGTCGGATGAAGGGAACGTGGGGGTGTTCCAAAGACTCATGGTATCGTCTATTAGTAACGTTATAGATCTAGAATATACTCCATTTGTAGCGGCCACTTGCTGGCCTTTTGAATTTAGAGACCAGTGGTCGCTTAGTTGAGCTGCTTGAGGTAGACTAGTGGTTGACGCTCCACCGGTAAAGAATAGTTCCACCGATTTCTGGTCGCGGCCTACCAAAAGCTCAAAGTTGACGGACGCGGTACTTGAAAAAACCACCTGGGATACTATCTCAATGACCCATGTTACTTTCTGGTGGCTTCTGGTTTCAGCAAACGCGATCTCGTGGTTTTGACGAAGGCGCCGGGGCACGGTGATGACCGCACTCCAGCTGCCCCCAGCTTTGAGGTAAGGCTCAAATTGAGGGATACCTTGAGTGACTTGTTGGTCAAGTTTAACATTCGGGTCGAATTGTATTGGATAACAGGATGTGTAGAGGGTATATGGGCCATGAAGGTAGGCAGCTCGGAGGGGAATGGCAGATGTATTCTTGACCTTCACGTATAATTCTGCTGGGATGGGACCGGCAGTGTCGGCTGCCGGTGTGTAGGTTACTGTGTACCTATTAACAACAGGTTAAGGTCAGTTTTGAGACAGGAAAGGTTTGAACATAGGTACCATATCGACGGAAACAGACCTGACCACTTCACCCACACGTACACTGCCAGTTTGATGAATCAAAAGCATTTCGGCGGCACGCCTACTATTTGTAGCACTGGTACTCCACCCGAAAGATGAACGAAATCTTGGAATGTCTTCACTACTACAGGGCTGCTGCCCCCGATCTGGTACTTGTGAAGCGGAATAAGTTCGCGGGCTGATAAGCATCTGTAACGGCTCCCATCATAGGAGTGATCAAAATAGCTGTGGGGAAGATGTTTTGGTTTATATGCACACAGATAGGCTTGTGCTCCTCAACAGGGTGCTTGGGGCAGCGGGCTTTAGGGGGAAAGGGTCTTGTCAACACTCGGCAGTGGAGGTACGGAGTATTGATTATGGATTCTTAGGGTAGGGCAGGGTAGATTGGTGCGCGGCTCGGGTTCGGGTTCAAAATATTGTGCTTAGAGTGGTACGGGTTCCCCGCAAGACCCGACCGGCACCGGGTTTTGGGTTTAGATCCCTATACTCCGTACGGAGTACCTGGCCTGGATTAGGAGAACCCGAGCGGGTCGGGGTGGATTAGGTCTTGTAGATTGGTTTTACCTGTTCTATTTCAAGGTGCTACATAGGGGTCCAAAGGTTTGACTACCTACCCTATTTTCCCACCAAAAATCAGTAAAACTTGAGTGTTTTGATCTTCAATATCTTGAAAGATTATAATCAACATTAAACTCTATTAGATATAAATATTACTAGAAATAAATAATAATAATAAATACATATATAGATCTTATATTCTAAAGAGAAAGTCTAAGAAAGACTTCTATAGAATCTTCTATTATAACCTAATGAAAGCTTAAAAATAAAAGAAAATGAAAAATATAAAAAAATTAATAAAATCTATCTATCTATCTATCTACTATTATTATATGACAACTATGTTTTTGTAGATATACTGATATATATACCTATCTATTCTATATTCTATACCCTGTCTTTACAGCTTTGCTCCGTACCCCTAACTTCTATTTATTTATTATTATTATATAATCTACTATTATTATATGACAACTATGATTTTATATATATACTGATATATATACCTATCTATTCTATATTCTATACCCTGTCTTTACAGCTTTGCTCCGTACCCCTAACTTCTATTTATTTATTATTATTATATAATCTACTATTATTATATGACAACTATGATTTTATATATATACTGATATATATACCTGTTATTCTATATTCTATACTCTATCTTTATAGCTCTATCCCTAATCTTTATAACTTTATTTCTGATTTCTATCTATAGATCTGATCTCTATAGTTTTATTTTATATTTTAATTTAGCTATATTTCTATGGGTAGGATTATATATAATTTAATAATATTATTTTATTTACTTTGTTTATAGTCTATTTTAGATTAAATATATTATTTCTATTATAGATTAGTCTGTTTTAATAATGATTTTCTTATTATTATTAATAATCAATCTTGTAGACAGGTTGTTTACAAAATCTATTTTAATTATTTATATTTATTTCTTTTCTTATTTTCTATAAATTCTATATTTTTAAATAATCTATTTTTAATTTTTATAATTTATTTCTAGATATTTTTTATATTTTTTATATCTTTTATATAGTAGTAGTAGCTAAGAAGAACAGGCAATTTCTAATCTACACTCGTGATAGCCACCAGGCAGAATCACATCAAGTCATTTTGTTTAATCTTTTGGCTCACTGATTAGATAGCTGTGTATATTAGCAATCACACTACTATAGATTTATAAACTATATAATTAAATTTATACATTCAACTATCTAAAGTCTATATTTAAATTAGAAAAATCTATAATTACAACTTAAAGCTATATTACTTTTAATAAGCTTGATATATCATAGAAATATAATTTAATAAAATAATAATACTAAATATCCTGTTTCTAAAGTAGTGTAGACATGATAGAAATCTATAGAATTTTAATATATAATTTAACTATCTTATTTATCTAATGTAATGCCGTTCACCCGTGGCAGTGAGACAGGGCAGTAAATGATATATATAAAGCCACTTCATTATATTTTAGAAATAATATAATTTAACTCTGTACTTTAAGCATAAGACATAGCTATTATTATATTTAATAATCCATGATAAGAATATCTATTTAATTTAATATTAATTATTTTAGTTTATAGGCCAATAAAATCTCTAAGTAAAAAATAGCTAAATTAAATTATATTTTATTAGTTTATTTAATTATTTTTGTATTAATTTTATTATCTTATACTATTTTATTATTAAGTTTTATTAAGATTATTAATTAATTTAATTATCTTATATTATTCTTATTATTAAGTTCTTTTCTTATTATTAATAACCGACAGATATATTATAGTATTAACTTGGTAAGTTTATAATCTTAAATATTTCTAATAAGTAAATAACTATAATATTATTAAGTAATTTAACAGAGAAATCTATTAATATATTATTTATATTATAAATATTTATCAAGAATCTATATATAACTAATGTTAATTCTTATATCTCTTTAATTAGAATATAGATAGATTAATATTAAATATAATTATTTAATCTTTTCTAAGAATAACAGGCTATAGTATAATTAAAATAAAATTTAATTATTAAATAAAATCCTAACTAGATTTATAGAACTTAGAAAATATTAAATAAAATTTAGAAAATATTAAGAATTAACTAGTATTAGATAGAAAATATTATAAAGTAAAATTAAAATTAGCTAAATTAATCTCTTTAATTATATTAATTTTTTTATAATAATTTATAATTATATTCTTAAAATATTTATTTATATCCCAAGCTTAATAAATAGTTTCTTAAAATAATTCTTAGCTATTTAACAAAGAGTCTAAAAATAATTTTATATTTATACTAGATTTCCTTAGCTATATACTAATTAATAAATTTAAAGAATACTCTTTTAAAAATTAATATTAAAAAGATTTTTAACAGATTACTAAAGATAAATTAAATACTAAGATTAAAGATATTATAGCTAATAATTTAATAAATATATAATAATTATTTAAAAGATTACTTATAAATTATAAAAAATTATTTAAAAATTAGAATTAAATAGACTAATAGCTAAATAAGTTATTATAATTACTAGAAACTATATAAAATTAGCTAGTTAAAAGAAAATTAAAAAACTAAGCTAGATTATCAGGATTTTCTAGGCTCTAGAAAAAATAAGATAAGTAAAATTTTTTAAATTAAAATAAAAAGATAGCTGATAAAAATAATATAAAAAAAATAATTTATTAATAAATAAAAAATAAAAAATATTAAATATTTTTATTTAAATTAATCTAAGAATATTAATTAAGTAAGTAATCTTTTAAAAGATTAAGAAACTTAAATTTACTATAAGAATATATATATATTTATTAATTAAATAAAAGATATAATAATATTTAAATCTAAATAAGTAATAAAAAATAATATTTATTTATATCTTAGAAGTACTGCCTTAGAATAGTATAATCCTAGCTATGTTCCTAAGGCTAATACCAACTAGCTACAAACAGTAGGCAAGGATTCTTAGTAAAATTAGGCTATATCTATAACAATAGTCTATTATTATAGAAATTGCTTGATATTATTAAATAATTAAATACTATAATTATATATATAAGACTATACTAGTAGTAATAACTAAAAATAATAAATAATTTCTAATCTATACTTATAGTAATTACTAGGTAAAATCTTATTTAATAATATATTTAAAACAAGCTAAGTATTAAACTTAACTAAAAAAAATTTTTTTATTAAAAATAATAAGACTAAAAAATAAAAAAATAAAAATAATAAAT
>ML739418.1:0-15935 GCA_009193565.1 Aspergillus coremiiformis
AAAAAATAAAATAAAATAGAATAAAATAAAATAAAATAATACTCAATAAATAATAATTAGAAATAATAGCTTTCCTCCCTCTCATCATCGTCACTTCATCTCTTGTCTTCGGTCTTTGTCCTTTGCTTCTTTATTTATTCTACTAATTCTCTCCCTCTTGCCTCTTCTCTGACAGATGCCCTTGCGTCGTTCCGCGGATATTCACTGTTTTTATTTTTAAGAGCTTAGTTTGATCTTATTTTTTTTTTTATTTTGGGTTCGAATCATCCTTTGTCTTTTGATTTATTCTATTCATTTTCTACTTCTCAGACGGTGTATCTTCAAATCTGCCGTCTCACTACTCCGTACTATACGACATACTACTATATAACTCCCCCCCCGTGTGATTGATTTGTGGCTTAATTATTCTTCAATTCCACACAGAAGATCCTCCCGAGAGACCAAGCTTTATAAGTTCGGTCCTCAAGCCTGTCTATATATCCAACTCTAACCATCCGATTTATTTTCTGTCTTTCACCGTGGCGACCCTAGCGATCAGTGTGTTGACTAATACCCCGTACTCCAACCCGGGGCATTCCACACATCAATATCGTTCCCGACCTGACTACAATCTCATCCAGTCGACGGGTGGCCTCCCTCGCTCTCTCCTCCCCGAGTCTTCGGCTCACCTGGGGAGAGGGGGGCCCCCGCCATGTCACAGGCTCTCGCGGCGCTCCATCGAAAGAGATTCGGAGCATATGTCGCCCATTTCTCCTGTGAGAGGTCCTTCATCAGAAGATGCCCTTCGAACGGAGAAACGCAGTACCCTTGAGAAGAAAAGACCATTCGTAGACGAGGATTCGTCGTTGTGCCGCGAACAGGGACATCCTCGCCCCGTTTCATGGCATCCGTCAACCCCTGTGGAGCCCCCGCTGAATTCTACTCAGCTTCGGCCCATTGGAGTGGACTCAATCTTGAACCCCCCAGCCAAAGCACCTTCTGTGTCCGCTCCCATTACGGAAACTGGCCGGGAAGGATTGGGAGATCAGTTCTCAACGTCTCCGTCTCATCAACATCTTCCCCCCGCAACAGTACATCTTCCATCTCCATCAGCACATGCAAAGCGTCTATCAGCATCTCCAGGAATGAGAAGTCGTCAGGTTTTCACTCCCGTCTCACCATCAGCTCGTTTTGTTAGCACGGGGGTTGGCTATCCCCGCAAAACGAGCGCGCCCCAATCTCCATTAGTGCAAGAATCGCGGCTGGCTTCATACACCGTGACGCCTGGTTCATCTATGCCTGTGGATTCTGCCACTGGCCAGCCGATATCTGTGGCGGGTTATCAGCAGCCTGTTTCAATGTCCGTTCATTCAACACCGACCTTCCACAGCCGCCGAACAAGTGCTAATCTAACACCAAATCTAAGTCCTCAAGAGGCGAGCCCGACTACTCCCCTCTCGACTTTTAGCCAGTTCGGGCGAACGTCTCCCGCAATCCCTGCTGCGTCTGGTCCACAGCCGACGCCGTCGTTCTTACCTTCCGCACCACATACCACGATGGAGCCCGTCAGCCGACTACCGTCGGTAGCGGCAGGCCACAAACATGTGGGGGATGAGCTCGTTGTCATGGTTGGTTCTCAGGCGGACAACCCCCCTTTCCCTGGAATGATTCCCTGCATTCTAGACCTGAAATCAGGCTCTTCTAGCCAGGCAGAGAAGCGGAAAGCAAACAGTGACGCTTCGAGAAGGTTTCGCAACCGGAAACGAAACGAACTGCAGATGGAGCAGAAGATCTCTGCCCAGCAGGATGAAATCCGAAAACAAACAGAAACGCTGCAGAGGCAAGCCCAAGAAATCCGGCTCCTCATGCAGGAGCGCGACTTTTATCGCTCTGAAAGGGACTTCTACCGTGAGCATGTCAGCCGCCTTGTACCTTCTGGCCAAATCCCGGCCAGGCCGTCTTCTCCACGGACCCTTCGACCCTCCGAGCGTGAACATCAGGTTTGGCCTAGTACAGACGCCACGCAGCGAGGGATGGATACAACAGGAGTGCCAACACCCGCCTCAACCACCAGGACAGCGGGCAGTTGGGCCGGCCGAGAAACTTTGGCCGATGAACAGCAGGCAAGGTCACTTCCACAGTTTTCTGGACCATGGACACGTAGTTGATTATGAAAGAAAGGCATTGAGCTCATACAGTCCGCCTTGTACACAACTCCCCTGTGTTTTCGTCCAAGCAGGATATCATGTCACTTTCTTTCAACGTTCTCTCTTCTACGGAATTCCAGCTGTCGTCGGAGTTGACGTCCGAGAGGGTTTGCAGCAAAAATCTGATTGACCATATTTTATACACCTCGCCTGAGGCGAGAATTGCATTGCATTAGAGGAATCTATTTTTTCTTGGGTGATCAGCATGGAGAATTTGGTTTATTCAAACGGCGAAAAGCAAATGGCTCTCTTATTGGATTTTTTTGTGAACTGGGTTCTTGACATTCCTGCATATATTTTATCTGTTTCAGCTTCTTGCTTATAATTTGGTTCAACATCCACGACCGTTTGGTTGGGAACGCTGAAATGTTGCATGCCATCTACCCGCCATTGATATCGATTGGGGTTTCCTACCGCCGCCTCGCTGTTTTGTTGATAGCACTTACTTGGTGTCTATCGGGAAGCTTTCCCTTGATCTTGTGTTGTTCGATGTTAACGTTGTTCTGGTTTGCTTTGTGTCCGTGGACACCCTTTAGACGAAAGATACCACCACGGCTCTGATTTTGATATGCGCGTGCAGCTGCGAGCGAATTTACCCATTCCTTTACTTTGTTCTGAAGACCTGACTATGGAAAACTTGGGATTATGGTGTCTACCCTAGACCTGTACAATATCATTACCCAAGAACAAAGACAAGAATGTCTCGAAACGAAGAAGAAAAGAAGAAAACCGAAAGAGGAAGAAGAAGAAGAGGAATATTTTGAAATAAATAAATAAATAAAAAAATACACAAAATTTGATTGTTCAAAGACTGATGAGTCTCCGTCGGGTTCCTCGACGATCTCCGATGAAGATCGTCATCAAATGAAAAATCACAGGTAGTACGGAGTAGATATTTATCACGATGCAACCGTATGAGGTCATTAGACTGAATAAATGATTGATTGATTGATTGATTCATTGATATACAACGGTTTGAAAGTTGACACTAGATTAATTCCGAAGTACTCTAACTATCTGATAATCGGATCCCTTTGACACATTCAATTCTCCATCTTTACTGGCAACATATGATTGATCGTGGGGGTAAATATGATTAGTAGAAGTATTTAATGTTAGTTAACCAGCTTCAATCAATAAATAAATACCTCAGTATCCTGGAAGAATGTGGGTAATCAGTCCTCATCAATATTGAACGGATGATTCTGAGTGAACCTGAAACGCTTCAGGCAATCAGGCACCAGTCCCGTACCCACGTGGCCTAGGATTTAATAGCGTCACACAACCAACTCAACCACTTCAACTGTTAAGCACCGAACTTCAGTCAACTACTAGGGAATAGTAATACCATGATTTATACTTCCCGTGAAGATACATCATACTATATCGCTTCTCCCCCCCTATCACTAGCAACCCCGGCTTGATCTCCGTCTCCGGTACCACGGTGGGATCATTTGAAGCTTACTACGTACTAGTTGGTACCTAACTGCTGGACCAGGGTTACAGGGTTCCTTCCCATTGTGGATAAATATGCAACGGAGATGAAGGGCCTATATGAGGACCGTCCCATCCGCGTGGCGGGCTTGTCCTGCCGCTTGTCCATCAGTAAGAGGGTCACAATCGTCAGCGTCATGGCTGTCCTCTCCCTGCTCCTTTCGATCACGCTTCTTCTCTCGAGGTGAGCTCATCGCCAGACGGTGTTCTCTGTTTGCTGTCTGAATCTACCAGCGGCTAATCTCCATTCAGAGCCTCCGGAACTCCGGTTTCAACCCCGAGACACAAGTCGTGCAATACAGTTGACGAAGGGTACCAGTGCTTTTCGGAAGTCTCTCATCTCTGGGGCCAGTATTCCCCCTACTTCTCAGTTGACGATGAGTCCGCGTTTTCAGACCACATTCCGGACCACTGCCAGGTTACCTTTGCCCAGGTACTCTCACGCCACGGTGCTCGGTATCCAACTGAGGGTAAGTCCAAAAAGTACGCCAAATTCATAAAGGACATCCAGCGTAATGTCACCTCATTCCGGGGGAAGTATGCGTTCTTGCAGTCCTACAGCTACTCCCTCGGCGCGGATGTTCTTACGCCCTTCGGAGAGAACCAGTTGGTGGATTTGGGTATCAAATTCTACCGCCGCTACGAGGCACTCACTAGGGACACTGTGCCTTTCATTCGGGCATCTGGCTCGGATCGGGTAATTGCGTCAGGAGAGAAGTTTATCCAGGGTTATCGGAAGGCAAAGCTTGGTGACTCTAAGGCTGAGCACAGTCAGTCGAGTCCCATCGTCAATGTGATTATCCCGGAGACCGCTGGGTTCAACAACACTTTGGATCACAGTACTTGCACGGCCTTCGAGAAGAGTGAAGTAGAAGACCAGGCGGAGGACCAGTTCATGGATACTTTTACGCCGGCAATTCTTAAACGGTTGGAGAAGGACCTCCCAGGGGCCAAACTCTCGAAGAAAGAGGTGGTATATCTCATGGACATGTGCCCGTTTGACACTGTGGCTTTGACTCGCGGCGGAAGCCAGGTTTCACCCTTCTGCGATTTGTTCACTCGCCACGAATGGGTGCAATATGACTACCTGCAGTCGGTCAAGAAATACTATGGCTACGGTGCAGGCAATCCTCTTGGAGCCGCGCAAGGCATCGGCTTCGCGAACGAGCTGATCGCTCGGTTGACCCAGTCTCCTGTCAAGGACCACACAAGTACCAATAGCACACTAGACTCGAATCCCGCCACCTTCCCGCTGAATGCTACGCTCTATGCGGACTTCACGCACGACAATACGATGATCTCCGTTTTCTTCGCGCTTGGTTTGTATAATCGCACCCAGCCCCTGTCGCAGACTTCGGTGCAGTCCATTAAAGAGACGAACGGGTATTCCGCTGCCTGGACCGTTCCTTTCGGAGCCAGAGCCTATGTGGAGATGATGCAGTGCAAGGGTGAGGAGGAGCCTCTCGTCCGAGTTTTGGTCAATGACCGGGTTATTCCGCTGCTGGGCTGTGACATCGATCAGCACGGCGGATGCAAGCGTGATGATTTTATCCAGGGACTGAACTTTGTTACATCCGGAGGAAACTGGGCACAGTGCTCGGCCTAGGCCCCGATTGCCCCCTAAATACTGTCTTAGGCAGTCAAACTCCTAACACATCACAATGTAAAGCTAAACACAGCGATATTCACTTGCAATCGAAATGATACACTACTCTATTACCACCACAGCTACTCCATTTCAATCCGTAACAATCCATGGCAAAGCCATTGAACTCATTCAAGACACCAACTAATATACAATTAAAGAACAAAAACACCAGCCATCCCAATCAAACACCCCCCTCCTTCCCCCCCTCCTCAGTCCTCGAATCAACCAAATGCTTCTGACTCTTATCCAAATACACTGAAAAAAAAAAGAAAAGTCAGCCCCCGCCTTTAACAAACGCAGAAAAGAACCAAGAAGAAAAGAAAAGAAAAGAAAAGAAAACCCACCCCGTTCATAAAGCACATAAGAAGTATACATCAAAATCGGCAACGCCACGATCGTCGAAACCCATCTAAGACCATGATCAGCCGACGGCAATTCCACCCGAACCAAGGACCCGGCCAGAAAAAAGAAAAGAAAAAAAAAAAACAATAAAAATTAAAAAATCAAAGAAGAAGAAGAAGAAGAAGGAGAAGGAGAAGGAGAAGGCAGGCAGGCCGTACCGTCTCGCGGCGAGTTTGTATTCTTTCGTCTGTCGGATATCCCTTGGTCGACGTTGAGGTTGGGATGCGCGTTGGGGGAAGGTGATTGTTACTCGGGGTTTTTGGGGCATTATTTTCTTTTTTCTTTTTTCTTTTTCTTTTTGTTTGTTGTTGTTTTAGTTTTAGTTTTGTAGGTTAGTGTTGGGGTTGTTTTGGTGGTTTTCAGGATATCTAGTCGGTTGTTTTTGTATTTGGTTGGAAGTTCGGCTTTTTTTTTAGTCGGAGGCGGAAATTTGAAACTTACTGTTGGTGGTTTGGTGGTTTGGGGTTGGTGCCTGAGGCGACGAGTTTTTTTTTTTTTTGTTTTTTTTCTTCTTCTTTTCCCTTAAATTCAAGTGATTGGTTCTACTGCCCCATTCGGGCATTCTTGATCTGATTTAAAACTTCCATGCTTGGGACGATGCGTTAAATACAACGATTAAACCCCGCAAGTTACCTAATTCATTGCTTCTGATGCGGTAACCTCCATGCTCTTCTCAGATTGATATGGGCATCAAATGAGAGAAAGAAAAGAAAAAAAAAAAAAAAAAAAAAAAAAAAAAAAAAAAAAAAAAAAAAAAAAAAAGCAAACGAGAAAAAGCCACTATACATGAAGAAAAACAATAGTACAGCCACCATGTTTCTCGTGTTCTGTCTTTTATCTTGGGATCTGAGTCAGGGTAGAACAGGACCCAGCACGATCCACGAATGGAAGGTAAAAGAACACGAGTTCATGCTGCGAGAGAGGGAGGCCTTTCTCATATGGTGTTAAATAAAAAAAAAAATGAGTTCAAACGCCAGTGCAATGGTCTGCCAGATTGTGAAAAGAAAATTGCCGCTATGCTTACTTCCAATGACCGTTCATAACGCCGTGGGAGTCAAATGTCTAACAGTCCGGGGGTGACGTGTGGTCACTTGGAGAAAGGATTAAAGAGGATTGAAAAGGGCAAAGACGTATGAAGGGACCCCCCCCCCCCCACCAAAAAAAAAACAAACGTTGTAAATGATAATCGTCGTCGGAGGGTGATGTGGCTAACCACTAGGGCTGTTTCACGAGGCCATTGGACTGGCCGGGATTTGTCTCATTGGGAATGTCCGTGTTGGTCTTTCTGCGCGCGTTGGCTCTACGAGCTCTTTCTTCTTTGTGGTTCTGAAACTCCGCCATCAACGCAGCTGCGGCGCGGCGACGAGGACGTCCACCAGGTGTTGTATGCGAGTTCTGGTCGATAGGGGTTGTAGCTTCGGGGGCGGGAAGTTCGGGGGCGGATGTCGGGGCGGCGTTGTTCTTCTCCTTCTGTCCCTGCTTCGGAGTAGAGAGCTTGAGAAGGCGTTTTGGTGTAGCCGTGGGATTGGGTGGAGTGAGTTTGGGGCTCTTGGAGGGTCTGTTGCTCGCGGAGTTATCGCCGTCCGTCTCGATCTCGGAATGTGGGCGCTTCTTCGATTTGTCAGAAGTGTTAGTCGTGTTGGTGGTAGTAGTAGTAGTAGTGGATGAAGAAGAGGAAGAAGAAGAAGAAGAAGAAGCCGCCGGCAGTTCACGTTTCGAGAAGATCAGTTTGAGTTTCAGGGTCTTGGGCTTCTCAGATGAAGGCTCTGGTTCAGTCGGGATCGGGGTCGGGGTAGGGGTCGGTGCCGATGTTCCTACCGTGTTCTTGCGTCTTTTCTTAGGCTTTTGGGTACGCCCTGTGGTAGATTCCTTGGTCGACGGTGCCTCGCTTTGAGGAACGGGCTCCGTACGTCGTCGCTTCCGGGACCTAACGGGCTTGTCATGCTTCGAGCTCTTTACCGGAGCGGAAGCCTCGGATGCTTGCAAACTATCAGCCGTTCCATAGCTGCCGATCAGTGCTTCGATCTGAGCGACCGACATCGACCTGTCAACAGTGATGCCCTTCTGTCGGGCTGCCTCACGGGCCTTGATCTTAGCCCGTTCGTGGTACACGTCCTCCATGACGAACGGAAGGTTGGTTTCATGAGGCAGGTTACGCTCTCCAATGCGTGGTGGAAAGCCAAAGATACGATCTTTTGCGGACTGTTCCAGTGACCGGAGGCGCACCGGAGGCAGTGGAAGCTGCTTATCTCCGTACGTATTGTTTGGCCGGTACCACTCAAAGTCGGGGCCGACTATCATGACCTCCTCTCCAAAGTCGTTAACCTGCCCTGTGTGCATCCAACCATCCTCGTCAGTCCACGTCTCTGTAGGATTGTTCTCCGAGGGTGGCCTACTCTCTCCTTCAACCACCGCCCCCGCCGCGGTAACCTCCGTCTTGCCCTTGCCCTGATGCTCCTTGCGTAGCTCTTCAAGCCAGGTATCAGCCCCAGTCACTGGTACAAAGTCGTCTGACACGGCAGCCACGGCCAATTCGAATATTCTACGGGCAAAGGCGGCCACATCTAGGTGTGGAGGGGCAGACAACGCCTGTGTAGGTGACGCCTGTGCAGGTGGCGCCTGTGCAGGCTCAGCAGGCGCTGTCTTCGATTGATGAGCACTCTTCTGTGCGCTGCTTGGCTTGTCGTCCGGTTTCTCACGCGCGGATGCTCCCGCCTTGCCAGGGGTTTGGGCCCGGGGTCGACGGAAACGCCTCTCTGATTCGAGAGACTCCAACGCCCTGATGGTGGGCTTTCGGGTCCGGCCGGATGTCCGTGCCGCGGTGGATGTAGTGGTAGAAAAGCTTGTAGGTGAAGCCGGCGCATCCATTTGGCCATCGAGGCCGAAGTTGTTGCGATACATGTCCGCATCATAATCAAAGTGGAAAGAATCATCATACACATGGACGGGGGTCCCTTCGACACTATCGGCGACTTCATGGGAATGGGACATCGGCTCAAGCGTTTTCTGAACAAATGACTCGAGCGATTTACGACCCAAGTTCAGGGTTACTGTATTGCTCGGTCTCTTCTTTGTTTGTTGGGGTTCCGAGCTTCCGTTGTCCGAATCCTGAGCAGCGGATTTGTCGGAGTCCTGAATAGCAGGTTGGCGTTCTTCAGTCTCGTCAGTATTGGTGACAGTAGCTGGATGAGACGACACATTGGACCGTTGAGAACGATCTGTCGTGGGTCTCCTGGCAGACTTGCGGTCTCTGCGGCGGGATCTGGTCGTTGTGTTGTTCGGAGTTGAGACAGGAGCTCGTTCAGCTGGGGTAACTGGGTCGGTAGCTCCATCAGTCTGGGCTTTGGCTGCTTTAGAAGTGGAATTCACAGCAGGAGTCGATTGTGACTTTGCACGAGGGGTGGACTTGGGCACTCGGTCACTTTGGACAACACCCTTAGACTTGCGGTCTTTGCGAGAGAGGGGAGTGGCGAGACGAGTAACCAGTTTAGATTTGGGAGTGGCCTTTTCAGCGCTTTCAGCACTTTCAGCACCGTTCAGTTTAGCTGGCATAGACTTTCTAGTCTTGCGATTGCTAGAAATCGCAGCACCCATGTTGGAAGGATTGGAGGGGTTGTGTTTGGGTTTTTTCTTATCAGATACCTCAGCTTGCCCAGCTGAAGTTTTTCGCCGATTCTGAGGCTTGTCCTGCGGATCAGTAGGCTGGGTAGATTGCTCAGATTGAGATTTGTGTTTGGCGTTAGATGATGAAGGAGTAACTGCTTGGTCACCGGTGGCATCACACGCCTTGACAGTCTCTTTGTTAGTGTTGTCAGACCTGCGACTACGACTACTCTTTCTAGAGGTGCTGCCAGAAGGCTGAGCTGAAAAAGACGGGGTCTTGTGGTCTGACGTCTCGACACCTTTGGACTGTGGTGTCTTTTCGTAATAGTTCACAGAGCGATGTCTCTTGTTCCGCTGTGGTGATGACAGCGCTTCTTCAAAAGAGGAAGCGATAGGGGTTGGAGGCAGCGAATACGCTAAACGAGATGGATGAGAAGTGTTCAGTTCAAGTTCTCGTCTTGCTTGTCTCGACGTATGAGAGAAGGTTTTGTTCTTTGAGGGTTGTTAGAGATGTGACAGACAAAGAGAACAAGAGAAACACTTACAGGAGTCAAGTCTACAACAGAAGGGCCAGGAGAAGCCTCTCCGCAAGTAACAGAATTACTGTCAACCACTTTGTTGCTGTTAGTATTCAATAAGAATGAGTGAATGATTCAACACCGGGTTGGTTAGGTATTGAGCCCTAAGTAAATAATAGGAACAAGAACAATCTCTAACGGGGACTCTCACTTTTTTGGGGGGGGTTTTGTTGCCTCCACAAACGGCCTTCTTTATTCCTCGGATGCTCTCAGAACCACCGTAAGCCCACTGGGTTTCTATCAAAGTTTGACGACCATCGGCACTTCGGGTGCGAGGATTACCGGATCACAGGGATCAGCGGGGTATTGTTCTATCTTTTTGGGATTGCTTTCTCGAGGAATGTAGTGGTGTAGGACAATATATCCTGAGGATTTCTGCGTTGCAAGGTAGAGCGTTAGTGAACTGTAGCCAAATTGAACAGCTGGTTCGGGACTGGGCGCAGGCAGGAGCGGCAACTGCTGGAAACAAGTAATACACCACAAAAAATCCAGAGCATGAGTGTGTAATAGGCCAAATCCATATCTTGACATACCAATAAGTACAAGGAGGGGAAAGAGATAGCGACCAGAACGCTTTTCAAGACCGTGTTCGAAGGCTAATCACAGGGTCGGTCGTCGGTGAAGCGGAGGCGAAGGAGTTGGAACGTAAGGTGTGTTGCTGTCGCAGGGGCGCTCCTGGTTCTAGATAAACGCGATATCAAACATTATGCACGTCTAAAGGAGTGACTAGCGGTACGTTCGAGGATTCAACGGGTTGTTGCAGTGCTGGATGAAGCCATCATACCGATCGTAGAGCGAGGAAGAATTGTTTGGCAGTCCGACTCGAAGAACTCCGGGAAATTAGGGCTTGCGAAGGCGGGAGGACAGTCACTGGACCGATGCTTGCCCCAAGCCGCGGGCGCTTATCTTAGCGTTTCTTCAGTTGGTGTCGGTCGACGTTTTGGAGACTTTTGAGTATTTAGGACACCTACTACGTCGCAATTGTTTCACTCCGTCCTCGGTTGGGATAACTCTCTATCTCTCCAATTCACGATGCAGCTGTGGCATACCATTCTCCAGCTCAGTTTGCTGGCCGTTACTGCTGCCCCAACCGCCGCCGCCGCATCCGCTTGGGGATTTACTGATGCCACCGTGTCAGTTCACGCCAAGGGCGCTGGTGTCGGCTCTGGATTGAAAGAAAAGTGCGCGATTTGTTTACTCCTATTCAGTTTGGTTTTACTCAATGGAAATTGGCTAACTATCGATGGAGCTGACAGTATTCCCGACAACAAGGCCCTCACCAAGCCCGTGTCTCTCGGAAGTACCGACACTTTGAAAGTGACTCTCACAGCCCGCGAAGGTCGCTCCGCAAAACGCGCGCATCAAGTGTTCCTACTCCTTCAAGACCCTGAGACTGGCCTAGACATCTCGTATCCCTTTAACGTGAAAGACAATGGCAAATCAAGGGTTGAGCTGGTACGTGAAGGAGGGGACACCTGTTGTTTTGGCTTGGCTAATATTGTCTTTAGACTCAAAAAGACCTCCCCGTTCAATTTCTTTCCTTGTCCGATCCACTCAACGCAAAGCTCCTGATCGGATCTTTTGGCAGCTCGGAGGCCTACAACGGTGCTGCGTTCAAGTTGGCGGTTACCCGAAGCCCAGATCAGCCGGTTCCCACTGTCGAGGTCTCGAGATACGGAAAACTCCCCGAAATCCACCACATCTTCAAGGATGACCCTCAAAACCCTCCGATTGTCATCACTCTCGCGTTCGTGGCGATGGTGTTAGCTACTCTTCCGGTCCTTGCCGGCATGGTAAGTGTCCATTTTACTCTGTTTTTGGCCACTGGTAGTCTAACTGGCCTAGTGGCTCTTCCTCGGTGCCAACGTTCGCCACCTCCCCAATGCTCTTAAGGCGTCTCCCATCCCCCACACGGTCTTCCTCGGCTCTCTTCTCTCTCTCGAAGGGATCTTCTTCCTGTACTATCAGTCCTGGACCCTCTTCCAGGTTCTCCCCGCCGTTGCGGTAGCTGGTACGGTCGCATTCATTAGTGGCAGTCGCGCTTTGGGTGAAGTGCAAGGCAGGCGTCTTGACGGTCTTCGGTAAATCTGGCCGGTGCAGGGTTTACAGGCAATTTCCGACATGCGACTGAATAGTTGCGGTCTAGAGAACTGCATCAGTCACCGTTTACAGTATACAAGTGTAGCAAATTCCATAAGCAAGCCAATAGCATGAATACACACATTTGCACTTCCGAGAGAATCAATTGAAATTGAATCGAAAATAACTACAGTAAACAAATCAATTTGTGTAGGCAACAAAAGGCTGACGTCACCTGAGGCACCGACCAATTCGGCTAGTGAGGTTTCAAGCCCGACTTTTTGACGATGTTTTCCAAACTGCAACTTCAGCTTCTCCCTCCGCGACAAAGCATCATTGCAGTCCCCGGTAACCGTCCATGGGTTCATCATCCTCGAAACCCGTAAGATCCGCCGCCCAGGCAGTTTCACGGCGACAATACCCCAAGCAACCATCCCCGTTGCCTCCAACGCCGTCAACGGCTCCATCCCCCCAAACGACCAGGAAACCCGAGACAAAGACTCGCACTCCACCAGGTCCAACATACCATTCCAAGGAGCAGCCATCGCTTACAAAATCAAACGGTACGGACCTAACCCTGATTGAAACTTTGAAGGAAAAACAGAAGAGCCGCTAACAGAGCACCGTCTCTGTCCCCATCTTCGTTTCGCTTCCAAAGAATAAAAAGCTAACAGCCAACCCACAACCCAGCAATCGACCTCGATGGCCGAGATCCAGACTTCGCCGCCTCCCTCCGAAACATAGGCCCCGTCAGTCCAGCCCCGACACGATCCAACACAAGCACATTCGCCTCCAGCGCCCAACGCGACGACTCCACACAAACCGTCTTTCCCCGGGCGTCCAATCCGGCTCTGTTGGTGATTACCGCCCGCCAAAAGATCGCGAAGATGGCGGAACTGGAGACGGGATCAGTCGGTCGACGGGGTTTTACGGGGCGGGAGTTTATGGATGCGCTGACTATTCGACAGGCGCTGTCGATGCGGGATCGGCAGGGTATGCCGGCGGGTGAGATTGAGAGGCTCCTGGGGTTGAAGAAGGGGGTGATGGATCGGTTGGGGAAGAAGGGGGTTGTCTCGGAGGTTGGATGATTGGGTTACTGATTTGTGGGGGTGGTTTTTTTTTTTTTGTTTTTTACCGGGACTTGTATATTAAATATTGTGTAGTATGAGCTACGAGATTGAGCGTTTTCTTTGGGTGCTTTTTGGAATGTTCTGTGTTTGGTGGTGGTGGGAATATAACTGGCAATCAATGAAATATCCACACACTATATCCGTATATGTGACTACTAAGTACTCTTATGCTGCTGGGCTGTTTCGGGGACTCGGGCAGGAACCTATACGAAATTAGTACTATCCCAATCTACGAGTTTTCACCTCTAGGTGTGGGGACTGTCCAATGCTTTTCAAACAATATCTTCCTGGCAGTCTCTATATCCCCTGTTCTGTCTCGCGAACACAACAGCTATTCCAAGTCGTCAAATTGGCCAAATATTCAGTCCAGGATACGACGCACGATGTCCACAGCCATCAGCCAACTCCAATAGACACGCACTTACCACCTAATACCCACAAACTCCGCAACAAAAACAAGCTTGTAAAAAAACAGTAACCGAAAAGCCCAGTCAGCTTACATGATAACCAATCCACGTGTCTAAAACAACCCAGAACACAGTCATCATGCATGATGACTGTACTATTTGCCAAACCTTGGCCCCGTCCTAGTAGCTTCCACTCAGTCTAGATAGTAGACATCATCGCCTGTATCCTGGATCGACAGCGCCAATTGGATGGAGTCCGTAACGCCCGTTGGAAGTATGTGTAGGTCAGGTGATGTTACAGCCATGGGTGGGGGAGAAGTTGGTGGTGGGGGGGGTTGATTAAATTTACTACCTATTTTCCCCGGATTTCCTGGCTTTTACTATACTTAGCTTTTATCTTAGTAGGACTTGCTTTCGCCTGATTCGGGGATCAGCGCTCATCTGCATACGAACTTTCGCTAGTGTTTGTTCCAAATTAGGTCGCTTGCATTATGTACTAGTATAGGTACAGGTTGCTCTAATCAACGGTGAAACTCCAAATGGACGTCGTTGGGGATGCTGGAATACAAGATGGCAGGATAAGGCCTTTCACCCAAATGCGATCACGCTTGCTGTCCGAACGCCTGGCAATAGAAGGGATTATATGGAAATAGGAGGAATATCAAAGTCGGTCGTGGCATGCCATCTACCACGCGGCGTGACCTCCATCCATGCGTAGATCGCTTCCGGTCATGAAGCTGCTGGCGTCACTGAGAAGGAAGACGGCAGCGCCACGGTACTCGTTGGGGGTAGACAGACGTCCCAGCATGTTATGCTTGGGCCATTCTTCGCGGCGCTCCGGGTATTCGATAAAGAGGTTCTCAACCATGGCGGTGACAATATAGCCAGGGGAAATAGTATTGACCCGAATGTTGTACTGGCCCCACTCCATGGCGAGGTTACGAGCCAGTTGAAGAACAGCAGCTTTGCTGGCGTTGTAGGCTGGGCAAATAAGACCCTAGGTAGTCAGGAGACGAGTCAGCCTGTCCGGTTTTCCATGTTACGGCGACAACCAATGACATACACAGAAAGCTGGAGTGGCGTGAGCGGAAATGAGTGGGTGGAATGACAACTTGATGAGAGTTTGTGAAACTCCAGGAAAGTAATGTGGGGGCAGAGTATTCTTAAAATCAAATCCAAAAGGGCCTAAAGATGGGAACATACGCGATTGGCGATAGTACCACTCATGCTCGCAATGAGTGCAATGCTGCCTCCATTCCCAAAACGAATCATTTGCTTAGCAACTGCCTTGGCAGTCATGAACACACCAGTAACGTTAACTTCAAACATTGTATTGGCGTCTTGAGCCGAATACTCGAGGGCTGGAGTCTCTTGTTGAATGCCTGCCGCAGCGACCAAGCCGTCCATGCGGCCCTCGAGATTGGCGATTGATGCAATAGTGCTGTCCAGACGTTCGGTGTCGCGGACATCAATGCGACGGTAATACAACTCCGTTCCCAACTCCGCCTTGGCCCGCTTCTGGATCTCGTAGAATTCAGGTGACTACCTCAGCCGGGCAGTCAGACACTTGTCGGTGTAAGCATTTGGATACTGGGTCACTTACAGGTTCCTCCAGACGGTCCAGGGCATACACCGTCGCCCCGGCCTCCAAAAGGGCTTCAGCCTGAGTCAGACCAAGGCCACGAGCAGCACCAGAAACACAGACGATCTTTCCAGCCAAGTTGAACTCTGGCATTCGGTTCTTCGAGCCGAGACACGGCTCTACCAGTGTGGTAAGAGCGGTGGGGCCGATATCGTTGGTTTCAATGGCGACAGACATTGTGTATATTAGAGAAAAGAATGTATCTGGAAGGGGGGAAGATTTATGTCCCTAATCAATTGAAAGTAAGCGCAAAGTTGAGGTGTATACAGTTGTGAATTATCCGAAAGGTATCTTTTCACTGCGGTTGACGGAATAATGGAGTGGAGTAAGTAGCCGGAATGCCACAGGATTCAATTGATGCTGTCCAGTTAAACACTGTTTCAACGCATCGAGGGCTGTCATATTTATATACCTCACGATGGGTACTGGAGAAGTCATGAGGGCTCATGTGAGCAGACCAACCTTGAAAAGTTGGTAAGGTCCCCCAAACGGGAAATCTGCGAGGGAGCCGTTCGGTCCAGACCCGGAGAATGCATGGGCGCCTGGCCCACCAGCAAGTGGTGGCAAGAAATGTCGGCTTTACTATGGAATTGGCCCTCAAGACGGTGTAGCTTTCCCTTCAAAAACCGTCAACATGCTACAAGATATGGCATTCGAGAGAGAAACTGTCCTGGGCCAGTTTGATATCATAGGCATCGAACTGACTGTTATCTTGTTCCGAGAATATGATACTACTATAAGGAAGAAGATAGGGTTGAAAACTGAA
>ML739419.1:0-15856 GCA_009193565.1 Aspergillus coremiiformis
TAAAATAAACTATATCTAAAACTATTTAAAATAATTCTAGAAAATAAATAGTAACTTTATAAATTCTAGAAAAAGAAAGATATTAAATTTTAAAATATTTAAAAATTAAATAAAAAAAATATAATTCTAGTTATATTTCTAAGAATAATTCTAACTAGTTATAAATTATAAGTAAGGATTCTTAGTAAAATTTTATAAATATTAGACTTTATCTATACTAATAGGTTATTATTATAAAAATTATCTAATAATATTAAATAATTAAATATTACAATCATGTATATAAAGCTATACTGATAGTAATAACTAGAAACAATAGACAATTTCTAATCTACACTCGCGACAGCCACCAGGTGGAATCTCAAATATAGTATTTGATTATAGTAGATCCACCATCACACTTATAGCCCCCCATGTATAATAAAATCTCAATGATTTGATAGAAAATCTATATATAAGCCAGTTTTTCAGAGCTAACCTGGTCCGTATCATCTATATACATATAATAAAAATTCATGATGGTAGTAAGTACTAAGAAATGTATATAAAAATTATTAATAGTAAAATATTATTAAAAGCTCTACTACGGAGTACTGCTGACCTCTATTGATCAATTCTCTACTCCGTACTCCGTACCATCGCTGAACTTTGCTAGGGTTAGACTAGTATATAAGCTCAGCGGTGGTAGAACTTTTTGCCAAGATTCTCTACCACCGCTGAGCTGTGTCCCTTCTGTACTTTGTATGGAGTTCTACTCGCCACCAACACTTCATGGAGTTGGTGCAATAAAAAAAGAGTTAGCCTTCTGCTCTTTTTGGACCCTTGAGAATGGTCAACTGAGGTAGTCTACCCATAACCAAGTATCAACCGCCTCTTTTACACCTACGTTTTCTTCCAACACCAAAGCGGGCCTTCCATATGCAAATCGATTGGGACTTATTATATGGGTTGGGCTCCACTGCGGTCCAGGGCGGTTGCTCCGACTTAAAAACAACGCTCCTTTAGAGTTCTAATATAGCAGCCTGACAGTTCTTCTTGGATAAATTGATCAAGTTGAGGTGTTCGGGCAGTGCTAGAATTATTTCGCTGTGATTCATCCGTGGTCCATCCCCTGGCTCTGCCTGTTGGGTAAACCAACAGCACTTCATTCTTACTACGTACCATGACTGACTCCATGGTCTATGCCTCAGAATTGAGGGCTACTGAAAGTTCCTCTGATCGGATCGAATCTAAAAACCCAGAGCTACCTGCGCTATCGAATGGCCCAAAACTGTCTTCGGCTTTTCCTTCTCCCACTGGCGCCAAGGGTTCGTCTTCGGACGCCCAGGAAAGGACGGAGGGCGCTGTCGAGGGAGACGAGCGGGAACTGAAAAGTATCACCGATGAAAATAAAGGCAAATCGAATGAAGGGGTGGCCGGTAGGTCATGGGAAATATCAGACGGCTTTCTAGGTGTCAAGCCTGCGTCCTTGAGCCTTAGACAGCCGAATGAATCGTTTGACAACCACCAAAAGGCCATGAGTCAAAAGTCACAGGCTTCCCATCTTGGGCTGTCCTCGCGGCGCCCAAGTGTCCAATTTACCGGTGAAGCCACCGAGACCGACCCTCCTGTCGAATATGTCCGATCAAGGTCTTCTTCTGTCGCTGGTGATGATGGTGATGTGGATTTAAAAGGGAAGCAATCGATCTTCGGCAAGCTTAAAGCATTTGCAGCCTCCCCACCTTTTGCCTCTCATTCCCGGTCAGCTAGTGCAGCAACCACCGCAGATTATAGACATGCTAACCATGATCTCGCTACCCCGGCTTCCGAAAGGGGGGAGTTCCGTTTCCCCAATACGTTAGAGGAGGAAGGTAGCGATATCGATGCCGACGCCGAAGAGAGTGCAGGAGAGCAGCAAGCTCGACAGCAAAAGAAGAAAAAGAAACAGCCGCGTCGCCGACCGGAAGACGATTCTGTGCCCCAAACGGAACCAAATACACCAAAAGCCTCGGGTCGGCCGTCCTTTCACCTGCCTAGCTCCTTTTATCCCTTCGAGAATTATCGTACTAACTTCTTTCCACGACGAAGCAATGGGGACTACAGTCAGCACCGCGAAGGGGTGTCAGAAGACGAGGGCCGCGATCGTCTCAATCGCGATAATGCTTGGCGACGGAGAAGCGCGTGGCTTGCTAACACTCGTGGGCTTAGCTATGGGGGGCGGCAGTTAGAGTCACAAACAAATCAGGATGACAGGCGCCCTAGCAACCTGAGGCGATTTACTGGCCTGGCAGGCCCATCTGAAAATGCGGATGGTGTCGGTGCGCCCTGGAGGCGCCATCGAGCAGAGCGTGGCTCCAGCCTCAGTGCTCAAAGATGGCGGCAAATCAAAGCTGGGTTGAAGCTGATTGGCCAGCGACGCAAGGCCGACAACACCGTTGATCATGCGAAATCCGCCGAACTGCTAGCAGAGCTGACGTCGGGGGTACCCGCCGCCCTGATTCTAGCTAGCATGTTTCAACGCGATGAACATGGAAGTAAACGCATTCCGATCCTTCTTGAGCAGGTGAAGGTTCGAGTAACGGACAGTAGGATTGATTCTCATTCTGGAGACCGCCACCTTGTCTTCAGAATTGAACTTGAATATGGAAGCGGCATGACACGGATGAAGTGGATTATTCATCGAACACTAAGAGACTTTGCCAATCTTCATTTGAAATACAAACTACACTTTGGAACGCAAAAATACATCCAATTGCGAAATACCGAAGGTGCACATAACCTCCCGCGTTTCCCCCGGAGCGCATTCCCTTATTTGCGAGGTGTGCGGGGCCTCGAAAGCGATATGGAGGAGGAAGACGATGATGGTGGCTACGAAACCGCAGCCGATGCTACAAGTGGGAATGAGAAAGCTGGGAGGAAGCAGCAAATGCGACGACAATCATCTGGTAATTTATCCCGGCGACAATCGACTGTAACGAACCCAGACACAGAAAATGCCGTTGGAGCCTCAGGCGCAACGGAAGGGGCGCCTGCCAGGAAAGAAAGCTATCCTGAGAGACAAAGGAAAAAGCTAGAGTCTTATTTGCAAAAGTTGATTCGCTTCCTCATCTTTAAACCTGACAGCAATCGCCTGTGTAAATTCCTCGAATTATCAGCTTTGGGTGTACGCCTTGCTGCCGAGGGGAGCTATCATGGTAAAGAAGGGTATTTGATCATACAATCCTCGAAAGGTCTGGACTTCCGGAGGGCATTGACCCCTGCCATGGTGAAGAATCGTCATTCACCAAAATGGTTCCTTGTCAGGCATAGTTACGTCGTTTGTGTCGACTCCCCCGAAGCGATGAATATCTATGACGTCTTTTTAATAGATCCCTTCTTCAAGCTCCAAACTCAGAAAATCAGTATACGAAACCAGAAAGCAAAAGAGCTCGCGAAGTCGGCAAAAGAATCGGCCAGACATCCACAACATCACACACTGAGACTTGAAAATTCAGAGAGGAAACTCAAACTGTTGGCCAGAAATGAGCGCCAGCTTCATCAGTTTGAAGATTCTATTCGGTTCATGGTCAACAATACCCCTTGGGCAAGGCCAAATAGGTTTGACAGTTTTGCTCCCGTGCGCCATTATTGTTTCGCCCAGTGGCTGGTCGATGCTCGAGACCACATGTGGATGGTGTCAAGGGCGATCAATCAGGCCAGAGATGTCATATACATCCATGACTGGTGGCTTAGCCCTGAGCTCTATATGCGGCGACCAGCCGCAATTAGTCAGAAATGGCGCCTGGATCGCCTTCTCCAGCGGAAGGCCCGCGAAGGCGTCAAGATCTTTGTCATCATGTATCGAAATATCAACTCTGCCATCCCTATCGATTCAGAATACTCCAAGTTCTCCCTTCTTGACTTGCATCCAAATATCTTTGTGCAAAGATCCCCAAATCAATTTCGCCAAAATACTTTCTTCTGGGCACATCATGAGAAATTGTGCATAATAGATCATACATTAGCTTTTGTTGGGGGGGTTGATCTGTGTTTTGGAAGATGGGATACCCCACAGCATCTTCTCACTGATGATAAGCCCACAGGATTTGAGACCCCAGATGGACCCAAAGACGCTGACCACTGCCAGCTTTGGCCTGGCAAGGACTATTCAAACCCACGAGTTCAGGACTTCTATGATTTAGACAAACCATACGAAGAGATGTATGATCGAAATATCATACCCAGGATGCCCTGGCACGATATATCAATGCATGTTGTCGGTCAACCTGCCCGGGATCTCACCCGCCATTTTGTCCAACGATGGAACTATATATTGCGTCAACGTAAACCAACTCGGCCAACGCCATTTCTACTTCCTCCACCCGATTTTGACGCTGCAGATCTAGAAGCTCTTGGCCTCGACGGGACTTGTGAAGTCCAGATCTTAAGGTCAAGTAGCGCATGGTCGACTGGTACGTCGGACATTACGGAGCATAGCATCATGAATGCCTATGTCAAACTAATTGAAGAATCGGATCATTTTGTCTATATCGAGAATCAATTCTTTGTGAGTACCTGTGAGATAGACGGTAGGAAGATCGAAAATTTGATTGGCGATGCTCTGGTGGAACGAATTACTCGGGCTGCAAAAAATAAAGAGGTATGGCGTGCCGTTATCGTTATTCCTTTGATGCCAGGATTTCAAAACACGGTAGACAGCGAGGGTGGGACAAGTGTCCGTCTTATCATGATGTGTCAGTACCGAAGTATCTGTCGGGGGGAGACATCTATATTCGGGCGACTCCGAGCTTTGGGCATTGAACCTGAGGATTACATTCAATTCTTCAGCCTTCGAGCTTGGGGCAAGATCGGCCCTCAGAAGCAGCTTGTCACTGAGCAGCTTTACATCCATGCTAAATGCATGATTGTTGACGATCGAGCAGCAATCATTGGGTCAGCAAATATCAATGAGCGGTCGATGTTGGGTTCGCGAGATTCAGAGGTAGCGGCTGTTGTGCGTGATACGGATATGATCAGGTCCAGCATGAATGGGCGCCCTTACCTCGTTGGACGGTTTCCCCACACTCTGCGAATGCGTCTCATGAGAGAACATCTTGGCATTGATGTGGACGAGCTAATGGAGCATTCCATGGCAACAGAAGAAGAACTACGAAGGATTCAGATTGCTGAGGAAGACTCCAAGTCACCAGGGGATCACGATAAAATCGATCCGGAGTCACTGATGCTAGAAAGACAGGATGAGAGGGACACGATTGAGCGTCGACACCGTATACAGGATGAGTTTCTCTCACGGTCTGAAGATATACATAGCTTCAATCATGATGTCGACTGGGAGCAGGGTAATAATCCTAACCTGAAGTCGAACAGAAAGCTTACCGCAGATGCAAGAGTCACGGCCAATCCAGAACACAAGAGGGATGTGGACGGCTTTGGACCTGATAACCTTAGTGCGGCTTTGCAAGCCGGTTTAGGAGAAGCTCGTGATTCTCAGCTATTTGATGACAAGGCCGAGGTCTTGGTCTCCCCCATTGCGAGCGAAGGAAAGGGCACCATCCAGCAACCGAGACGAACCCCCACGCAGAATAGCACCGGTGACAAGGAGGTAAGGAAAGCATCCTCTATTCTGCCAGATAATGTCCATGAGCCAGACCCAGTCGTCGAAGGCCGGTCAGCCGCTCGTCACCCAGTATTATCTGCGCATGAGGCCGAAAACAGCCGCAATGAAGCTGTTCCCACGTCTAAAGATAAATTCGACATGAAAGAGTACCCACACCCGCTTGGTGAAGATATGAGGCGTATCTTCATTGATAAAGACTGCATGAAGGATCCGGTGGTCGACGTATTCTACCTGGACACCTGGCTTGCCGTTGCCGACAAAAATACAAGGTTATTCCGGAGCGTTTTCCGCTGCATGCCTGACAATGAAGTTAAGTCCTGGAAAGAGTATAAAGAATACACTGATTACGGGGAACGTTTCTCTGAAATGCAGAACCAACACAGTGCTCAGGCATTGCGTCCTGCTCATGCTAGGCAAACTGGTCCGCCTGGTACAGGTGTCAGCGTAACTGCAAGTAGTCTCGCTACCAAGTCGCATTCACTACCTGCCGGTTCGAACACTGAGGAGCAGGCAATTTGTCATAAGGATCAGCCGTCATCAAATGAAAAGATTGATCATCGACAATCCGACAATACCCAAAAATTGAATGACGTCACGCAGTTAGAGTTGGCACAGCAAGAAACAACATCTAAAGATGAACAGGCTGTCTCGAGAATGGCAGATGCGCCAACATCTGGAAACCTACAAATTGGACGACATGATGAGAATGGGTCATCTGGAGAAGACCATGAGAAACGGCTATCAGATCCACCAGTTGTCGACTATTCGGAGGCTTTGAACCGGAACGCTACAGCCCAGTCACGACGACGACGACGACGAGCCACGACTCTTGGCTCAAAACGAGAGTTTCATGTATTAGATGAAGTGGTGAACAAACAACGAGCGGAGGGCCTTCTGAACCAGGTTCAGGGACATTTGATTCTTTGGCCTTATGATTGGTTTGTTAAACATTTTGTTGAACTATCAATTATGATCCCTTGAGCTGATCGCATAAATTAGGCTTGAGAAAGAAGAACAAGGTGGTAACTGGCTTTACACACTGGACCAACTTTCGCCCTTGGAGATTTAGTAAGCAATTTTTCTTGTCATACAGACTCCCAGGAAGGGTACTGACTTTGCGCAGTAATTAATACATTAATATGTATCTCATTTTTTGTTACCAATGCTGTTTCTCCCTGCTCCAATGGTCTGGGTCTCAAACCCGAATTTGTGAAGTAATGCCATTTAGCCATGATGCTCTGTGATCTTTCAGGGACACAGCTCAGCGGTGGTTGGATATAGGTCAGCAGTGATAGAACTTTTTGTCAAACTTCTCTACCACTGTTGAGCTTTTATACTAGTCTAAATTGAGTGAAGTTATTATAGATGACCTGGTGATTCCATTCAATATCACCATCAGGCTGTTATAAATCGATATTAAAATTATCCTGGTCAAATCTGTATATTCTGCATAATTTTATATTGGATTATTCTAGATAGGTTTTTGATTAAATAATTTAAATTATAATTTTGAAATAGAAAATGATTTTCTAGATATAACAATATTTCTTTATATTTTAATTTATCATTTTTCCAATACTAAATATTTTTTATTCTAAACTGTTTTAAAATTTTATCTAGTAGTTAATATATTACTCCGTATATAACATTTTAAATATAATAAATCCTTTATTATAAATTTATAATTTTAATTTGGTATTCAATTCAATTATCCAGAAATTCGTATAATGATCAATCTTTTAATAAATTATTAGTATTTTTTCTATCTCAGTTTTTTTTACGTAGATTGTTAAGAAAGTTTATTTAGATTTCTTTTCTATGATTCTATCTCTAAAGGTTCTGTTTTAAAAATATATAGATTTGTAAATAATATTTGTTTTATTTAAATAGTTTTAACTTTTTTTGATTAATTATTTAAAATCTTCTGTTTGATATAAAACATCAATATTTTAAATAATTAAATTTATTTCTATTTTCTTTGTATCTAGAAAAGAAAATTATAGTTATTAAATCTTGAAAAACTCAATTTTATCTTAATACTATATTTATGTATTAAGTTTTAATAATTTTTTTTTAAAAAAACTTGTCAGTCTTTATTATTGTTCTATTGATAATTTTAATATATGCTAAACTTAATTTAGCAGTAACACCGTATCAGTAAGGAGTATCTACTCCGTACTCCGTACTCCGTACTCCGTACGTAGATAAAGCTTCAAGCCAGACCTTCCCCATTAAGAGATTCAAGGTAGATGTGGAGAAAAACAAACACGGTGCCCAGACTCCGTCACCATGTCGACGGGATCCGCCCAACTGCCATCTCCCCCATTCAAACCCCTCGATGCAATCGAATCTGCACTTCCGCCGCCAACGTCCTCACCTGCTCCAAGAAGCTTGGATACCAGGGATGAAGTTTCGTCTTTAAAGGACAAGTTCCAGGCGACCAACTTAATGGATGAGGACACGCGGGGAGGTCATCCCCTTCAAAACTTGGATACAACTGATTTAGGTCGCGAATGTCACATACAAGACGGAACAACAGCCGACATGAAACAAGATGGTCAACTTAAATCCACAACTGAACAACGGGACCTCGACGACTCGAATGCCTCACTGAATTTACCTCCCTTACCCGACAACAATGACAGCAGTCTATTACATCTGTGCAGCAATGATGCTGACCAGGAGCGTATGGATAACCAGACCTTGATTGAGGAGAAGGAAATGCGACGGAAATTAATGGACATGGAGTCAAGCTTTTTACCAGAACCCTCAACAATCCAGATTCCTGCTGGGGACGAACAGTCGGGCGCCGACGATACTTATCTGATCGGAGCTGGTGAGCACACGCCAGGATCCAACGAGCAAGACCATATTCAGTCACCCTTTGTGGTACCGGGTGACTCAAACCACAATATGATATCGCCATACGACGGGGTTCTAATACCAAAAACGCCCAGTTTGGGACCTGAGGAAGACACAACTGTCGACCTCGAAGCCACGCCCGCGGCACTCTCCGTGCGACATGGGAACAATGGAACGGATCTAGAGGCGATGCAATCATCGCCTGCTGCAGAAGCAGCAGCTCGAACCGCAAATCGGAACCAGTTTTCGTTATCTGAAGATACCGGCAAGATTTACCAGTTTTTGCAGGAGGAGTCAACGGTTAAGCCACATATATCCGATTTAAATCAATCTCAACAGTCAACCCATCAGGATTTGCGCACAACCCCACGGAGTTTGTCTCCATCGCAGTCAAAACTATTCAATGATAATATGAACAACGATGTTGAGGCAGCGTCGCGCACAAACAGCTGTAGAGGGAATAGGCCGAAATATTTGACAAGTCGCCAGTCAGCCCACCGTCTGTCGTACTCCTCTGTGACAAGCAACAATACAGAGATAACGAATAGCGAGGCAACATTGGGTGCTGACTATGCGCTTCAGTCGGGAGGCGCAGTGCCAGGCAATGCCAGCACTGTCCAACCCGGGCAGCGTAACAACTTGGCTAGATCTGTGAGCTTGGGGAGTATGGCTTCTGGTATATCTGGATGTAGTGATGAAAACCTCCTTGATAAGAGGAACCTTAGTAGCACGACCGAGAGTGGCTTGCATACTTTAGATGAGGAAGAGGCACCTTCGCAGTCACGCCCAGGGTCATCCCAACAAAAGCTTGGACAAACCCAACACCAACCTGTGGCTGAAGATACCACGGGACCAACGACACCCAAAGTGAGACCCCAGAACAGCAGCTTTCCCACTGACACGGCCATTGCAGAGCGTGTCAAAGATGTCCAGATACCAAGCACGTCTGTGAAGCAATTCAGAGAAGACTATGCTGGCCGCGGACTGTCGCCAGAAAAGGGTGCAGGTGCCACTCCTGCATTTGCGAGGAGTGGCCGGTCCATGACCCTCAAGGAGCAAAGCAGCACCATTGATCGTCTCTCCAAAGAGAACTTTGACTTGAAGATGCGAATTCATTTCCTAAACGAAGCATTGAATCGTCGCTCTGAGGAAGGGATAAAGGAAATGATATCCGAAAATGTTGAGTTAAAGTCAGATAAATTGAAGCTACAAAAGGACAACCAAGCTCTCAAGAGGAAAATTCGTGATCTTGAGAAGCAACTCAAAGACCAACAGTCTGACAAGGAATCTTTGGTCAATCACGATCCTGACGGATCCGACGACGATGGCCGTGACCCAGCGCAGGAAGAAGAGGTGTTGTTTTTGCGGGAAAGAGTGGAGGTCTACGAGCTCGAGATTGAGAGGCTGAGGTCTGAAAGTATTGCCCGAGAAAGCGAGAAGAGGAAATTGGCAGAAATATTGAAGTCACTTAATGATGGAAGGCCAATGGGCTCTGATGTAGGAGCGAGGGAAGAGAGAGTGAGTAAGCATTCCGAGTATCCAGTCACCCTTGCGCTGAAATATAGCACTACAGGACATGTGGAAAGACATGCTCGAGGCGGAAACAGCTGCTCGTGAGCAGGCAGAGGAGGAGAATAAAAGACTACGAGATGAAGCCTTGCGTCTCAAAAGTGAAATGAGCTCGATAATAGTCTCCACGAGGCCAACGCAACGTGACCGAATCGGGTCCATGAATTCATACTCTGCAGCTTCCGATAGAGAATTGAATCGTAATTCCAACTCCGGTAGTTCCTCCAGTTCAACCTTTGTGATGGAGCTGGAGCTCTTGAAACAAGAGAATGCGGAGTTAAGGAAAGAAGTCAGTGCTCAGACTTCAATGCTTACATCTCGGAATAGGGAAAAAGAACGTCTCTATCAAGAAATCGAGGAGCTGAAGCTTGGTCAGCGGCGCGAAGGTGGACGGTCTATTGCTGGGGATAGCATCTTCGATCGCTCTGCATCTCGAGCACATGGTAGGCCCTCTTCTCGAGCGAGCGACGGAACTGCTCCATATTCAAATGACGACACAGAACGTGAAGACCTAGAAGTCCGGAACGGTCAGTTGCGTGATCAGGTTTCTACGCTGAAACTTGATAACCAAGCTGCTCGAACCGAGCTGGAGGAGTACAAGGGAGAGCTGGAAGAGTATAAGAAAGAACTGCAAACACTTGACAAGGCATGCCAGGAGCGTGGCAAAGAGATTGAGGCTTTTGAAAAGGCTTATCAGGCTGACATGGATCAAGCCGAGGAGGAAATGCAAAAGCTACAACAACACATACAGAATTTGGAACAGGAACGTGATCGAGCACTAGTTATGGCGGATGAACATAATGCGGCCTTCCAGGACTTAAGGGCTGAAGCCCAGGATGAATTGGATGCTCTTGGAGAGGAACTTGACCAGAAGACTGAAGAGTGCCAACGCCTAGGGGAAGAATTGAGAATACAAGATGAAAATCTTCGGGCGTTACAGGCAGAAATGCGTTCCGCTGGTGAAGGTATCATTCGGCTCGAGGAAGACGCGCAGAACAATATGCAACGATACAAAGCTGTCCAGCAGGAACTTGAGGATTCTAATCGGGAGATGGAATCCTTTGAAAAGAGCCTTTTCGAAGCAAACACAAAGGTTCAGCGACTGACGGTGCAAATTGAGTCAAGCCAGAATGAAATCGCTTTCTTACGAGAAGAGCAAGATGGTGATAAGATCAAGATCGGTGATCTGGAGTTAGAGCTTAAAACATACGAGATGAGTCTTCAGAGTGAGAAGGACAAAGCAAGGGAACTTGAGGAGCGTCTGTCAGAAGAGCGGCATCAACGGGAAGTCGTAGGAAGCAAGGAGAAGCAAGAAGTCCAGCGGATTGTCAACGAGTTAAATCGAGAAGCAACTGCAGCCAAAGAGGAAGTCCGCAAGCTCAAGAAGAGCCTATCAACTCAGGAAATTGAAACTAATACATGGAGAGAACGGCTCATGGATCTGGAGAACAACCTTCGAGAGACATTAGGTGATCTGACTGGCAGTCGCTCTAGTTTGATTTCCAAGATCATGGAGTTACAAAAGAACCTTGAGTCGACGGCCTGGGAGCTCGAGGGTACCCGCTCTAAGCTTGACGAGACGGAGTCTTTATTGCGAAACCGCGATGCTCTACTTGAAAGTCATGGCTTGGAGTCTCGGAAGCTGGCCGAGCTTCTGGAACGTGAACGACATTCTCGTCGGGCTGACAAGCAGTCGTTTGAGCAGGCGCTTAAATCTCACCACCAAGCATCTCGCACCATCACTCAAAACAATTCACGCATTACAGAGCTAGAGAACGCTCGGACTCAAGATCGTAAACGGTTTACGAGTCTCGAGCAGCAATTCAAGGACCAACTTAGTGAGAGGAATACAATGCTCCTCACCATTTGGAAGCGTTTGTCAGCAATGTGTGGGCCAGACTGGGCGCACTCTAATAGCTTAATCAACGGTAACCTGCCTAGTCAAGAGGTCATAGGCAACATACTTTTCTGGCCGGGATTCAGTCGCAATCTCTTACTTGCCGTTAAGACACTGGAGAATGTGGTTTCGGGCTTCAAAAATCGCATTAAAGGCGTCGAGCGTGATCTAACCAGGCAATATCAGTCTGTCGAGCATACCTTGAGCTTACGGAGTAAAAAGCTTGATCGCTTGGAAGAATCCATGATGAGTATGCGTGCTCAACAACATAAGCTGAGCCAGTCTGGTCTTTCACCAGAAATGGCCAAGCTTCGAGGAGAAAACCGATTGCTGAAAGCTGAATTGAATCTGCTACAATCTCACTCGCGCAGTCGCGGTCCTGCCGGGATGGGACCAGGCTCCCCACGCATAGAGTCTGGCGCAGATATAACCCTGTCGTCCTTAGTTCGTCACAATTCAATAGCTGAAAAACCAGCGATCCCCCATAATTCTCGGGGCCTAACGCGGAGTTCAACCAGTGGCATACCTCAACCATCCCATGTCTCTTCAACCACGACACTTACCGACAGTGCTGGAGCCATGGTGCATAGCTCTCGTGCACGACATGCTGTAACTGACCCAGGGAATAATGAGAAATGGATCCAGCGCTTGCATGAACTGGAAAAGAGACTGAAGCAGGAAAGGGAAGCACGCCTGCTAGATCGCAATGGGGCTCGTAAGCGACTCGAGGAGCGAGATGCCGAAAATCAAAGGCTCCGAGCTCAGCTAGAAAGGGAGCGTGTGCGTATGGAAATGTCGCCAGAGATATCCGTTGATAACGATCTTGGTTGGGCTCGGGGGCAAGGCCAAAGAAGGATTCAAGGATCTGACCATGGCTCCGGTGAAGGATACAGTCCTCACAAGGACGATGACCCAAGTTCGAGTGAAGGGGAGGGGATCTGTGTTGACATTGAGGTTTAAGAGCAAGTCCTCATGGGTTTTCCGAAATCCACTTCTCTATTCTTCCGCCCCCCCCTTTCCTTAATCTCACGCTACCCTTGTTCACCGTCCCTTTTTCTCTCTCAAACGACTTCTATCTTGATCTGGTTAGGCCAATCCGGTCAACTTTCATATTGGTTCACATCCTGTCTGGGTTCCTTTCATGTTGCGTTGCATTATACATACCCATCGATTTTGGCTCTTATGTTATCTTTACGCCCGACTTGTCTACCCTGTTCATGTTGCCTGTCAGATGGATCTAATTTTCATAGACATACTGATCCCTCGGTTCGGCAGTATTTGAAGCTCGAATGCTACAGTTTTCTCGGGACCTGGTCTGGGGGATCGACAAAGTGGGTAGAAGTGAATTTAGGTCAGAAGCTGTGTAATGTCTCAATCCACAAGGGGACGACTACATTAAGCGTAGCGAAACCTACACAATTCTTATGTCTATACAAATCTACAAACAATATAATAACTCGGTCCTGCTACTGGAATCCTAAACCATAGGAGATCATCGCAGTGAAACCTTGAGAGAAAAGTCCACAATGCCAGTGCCCTGGTGAATCGAACTAGTGGAGATGATATCGACGTCCGGGCAGGCGTAAGAAGCAGCGTTGGTCTCGTTCAACCCACCGCTTACTTCTATGAGGAATGATTGCTTCTTGCCAGCCCAATCTTGCTTGAGTTTCTTAGCTGCTTCACGAACGCCATCTGGCGTGAAATTATCCAGCATGACAACATCAGCGTCGGCCTCAATTGCCGCATTTGCCTCGTCGATACTCCGGCATTCAACCTCGACCTTGGTAGCAAACCCCCCGGCCGCCTTAGCTGCGTAAACCGCCCGAGGTATGGCAGCCGCGATGGACTGGGTGGAAGTAGGAGCCCCGCCATCATTAGCCGCTCGGTTATTTGCACAGGCCCACACATGGTTATCCTTGAGCATTGTCATCGAGCTGAGGTCGTGGCGGTGTGGATCGGCGCCTCCAACAAGAATACCATATTTTTCAACTACGCGGAATCCAGGTGTAGTTTTACGGGTGCCAGCGAGTGTCCCATCCCAGCCATGGGTGCGAAGAGCAGCTACTAGTGAGGCACTTTTGGTTGCGATGCCGGAGCACCGGGCGAGGATATTGAGGGCGACACGTTCCCCGAGGAGGATCTTGCGGATGGGGCCGCGGACAGTCGCGCAATGCTTGATGGGTTCGATGGACTCTCCCTCTTGGACGTGCCATTCCACTCTTTTGTTACTTTTTTTTAGAAATTGTTTGGATGATCCAGGGCCAGATGTACCGTCATGTAGATTTTACTCACGTGCAGCCTAATTGAGCGAAAACTTCATCAACGAAGGGAACACCTGCAACAACTCCCTATGGATAGAATGAATGAATTAGCACACAATTATAGGCATGCATATCGCAAGAAAATTCAGATGTTAAGTGGGAGATTACGATGGTTACCTTGGCTTTCCCCAACAACTTTGCCAGGCCGTCTGACTCGCCAACAACGAAACCCCCATAGTCAAAACTGGGACAGTCCTCCTCCAGCCAGGAGGTAACTAGGCGCTTGTAATTGACTGGTAGCAAGTGACGCAGATCTCCATAGCTGGAAGTCATTATTCCGTCTCCTATTTCCTGAGAATGAAGTTTTTGTTGACAGAAGCTGTGAGCATCATCCAAGAGAGATCATCCAAGAGAGGTGGTTGATATAAACCCCACAAAGGGGAAGGTGAACGGAAAGTACCGAAGTATGTAGTCACAAGCTGTAATCCCTCGCTTCGCTCGGTGGCTTGAATTTTAACACTTAGTAAATATTAATATAGATATTTTTTATTATTTATATAGTTTTAATAAAGAATCAGATTATTAGAATTACTTTAATTATTTAGATTATTTAGATTATTTAGATTATTTAGATTATGTAGATTATTTAAACCATTAGAATTATTAGAATTATTAGAATTATTAGAATTATTAGAATTATTAGAATTATTAGAATTATCTGAATTATTTAAATCATTTGAATCATTTGAATTATTTACATTATTTTAATTATTTAGATTATTTAAATTATTTAGATTATTTAGAGTCTTTTAATTATTTAGATTATTTAGATTATTTAGATTATTTAGATTATTTAGATTATTTAGATCATTTAGATCATTTAAATTATTTAGATTATATAAACTATTTAGATTATTTAGTACAATCCTAGCTATGTCCCTAAGGCTGATACCAACTAGCTATAAATAATAGACAAGGATTCTTAATAGAATTAGATTATATCTACAATAATAGTCTATTACTACAGGAATTACTTAATATTATTAAATAATTAGACACTATAATTATATATATAAAGCTATATTAATAATAATAAGTAAGAATAATAAATAATTTCTAATCTATATTAATAATAGTTACTAGATAGAATCTTATCTAGTAATATATCTAAAATAAACTAAATATTAAACTTAGATAAAGAAATCTTTCTTATTAAAAGTAATAAAACTAAAGATAGAAAGATAGAAATAATAAATCTTAGAAATAAACTTTTATCTAATAAAATATTTATAAATATTAATAATTATTTTAAATAAAAAGAAATTATCTTTATTAATATTTATTAGATAAAGAAAAAATTTTATTTTTTTTTATAAAAAAATCTTAATTAAATCTAGTAATAATATTTAATAAAAATATTTAAAATCTTCTTATCTATCTAGCTAAGCAAGCTAGATTAAAAAAAACTAAGATTATTATTAATAAACTTAAATATAAAGTAAAACAAGTGTTATAAAAATAAATAATAATATAAAATAACTAAATATTTAAAGAAATAATTTTAATATTTTTAAAAAATTTTTCTATAGTTAGCAAGAAACTCTATTATAAAATAAATAATCTAGAATAGATTTTAATCTTTAATAAAAAATATAAATAAAAAACTATAAA
>ML739420.1:0-15829 GCA_009193565.1 Aspergillus coremiiformis
AAAGAAATTTTTAAAAATATTAAAATTATTTCTTTAAATATTTAATTATTTTATATTATTATTTATTTTTATAATACTTGTTTTATTTTATATCTAAGTTTATTAATAATAGTCTTAGTTTTTTCTAATCTAACTTGTTTAACTAGATAGACAAGAAAATTTTAAATATTTTTATTAAATATTATTACTAGATTTAATTAAGATTCTTTTATAAAAAAAGATAAAATTTATTTTTTATTTAATAAATATTAATAGAAATAATTTCTTTTTACTTAGAATAATTACTAATATTTATAAATATTTTATTAGATAAAAAAGTTTATTTTTAAGATTTATTATTTTTATTTCTTTGTCTTTAATCTTATTATTTTTAATAAAAAAAATTTCTTTAACCAAGTTTAATATTTAGTCTGTTTTAGATATGTTATTAGATAAGATTCTATTTAATAATTATTATAAATATAGATTAAAAATTATTTATTATTCTTAACTATTATTATTAATATAGTTTTATATATATAATTATAATATCTAATTACTTAATAATATTAAGTAATTCTTATAATAATAGACTGTTACTATAGATATAGCTTAATATCTATAGTATTCTACTAAGAATCCTTGCCTATTATTTATAGCTAGTTAGTATTGGCCTTAGGGACATAGCTAGGATTACAATATAATAATAAGATTTTTTAATAGTTTTATTAATTAGTTTAAATATTCAGACCTAATCAATAAAGATTTAAAACTAGTTATGCTTGTTTATCTTGTTAAAAATAAGATTTCTAATAAAAATAACTTTCTAAGATTTTTTTTCTGTTTTATTAAGAAATATTTGGATAGAATCTTAAAAAGTAATAATTTTAATCTTGTTTAAAGTCTTTCTTGTTTAGGTAGTTTTATTATATAGATTATTAAAAGTATAAATATTTTTTATAATAAACTAGTTAAATTTGTCAAGACTTTAATAGATAATTTCTTTTTATTTTATATATTATAATATATTTATTCTAATATATGTGATATTAATATTTATTTAGTGAAAGCCTTGGTTTCAAAGATTTTTTATAATATATTAAATTTTCTTTCTTGTCTTTAACTCTTTGAAAAAAGAAATATTAATACTTTATAATATTTTAAATCTTTACAAGATAACTATCTTGAATATGATTATTATAGATATATTATAACTTAAAAATTTTTTGTTAACAAAGCTCAGGAATAATTTAAAAAAAATAAAAATAATCTTAAAAATAATAATAGAAAATATTTATTACTAGAGAGAAATAAAATAATATATTTAGAAATAGTATATATATTTCTATACTCTTTTATATTCCTTACTAGTAATAACAGAGAATAGAAACTAGTATATATACTTATTAATATCTATCTTTAGCTCTTACTTATAAACTATCTAGTCTAAATCTAAAAAAATAGTATATAAGATTCTTAATATATTTAATCCTACTATTATTTTTCTTATTAATAGGACTGACATTAATCAATTAATAAATATACTTACTTTGATTAAGAATGCCTATATATTATTTAGTAATTTTAAGATTGTTTTTAAGTATATAAGTAATTACTAATACAAGATTGACTATATAAATCTAAATTAATTCTTTTATATTATATAGCTTCTAGTTATTTATATACTTTATTTTACTCTAGATTAAAAAATAGATCACTCTTTTATTAATTTTCTAAAGATTTATTATATTATTGTAAAAATTCTCTACCTAAGTAACATAGATAAATATATTAACAAATTTATTTAGAATATAGATAAGATAGAAGATAATTAAATTAATTTAAATAACTCTAGCTATATTAATAAGTATGTATGTTTCAAACTTAGTTATAGATTTAAGAAGATATATATATATTAAAATAATATAAGTATATTTATAGAAAAAATATAATATACCTTCTTAAGTTACCTTCTCTAACTAGAACTAGTTAATAAGGAAGCTACTAAAGTATATATAATATATCTTAGATTAGATTATTGAACTGTAAGGATAAATAGTATATAATATAAATACTATACTATAAGAAGCCAAGAAAAGGGATCTAGCTTTTATCTTTTAATAGTCTCGGGAAGATATTATAAAAGATAGTAAAGAATTTATTACTTATATCTAAGAATATATATAAGAAAGTTTTGATAATAATTTAAGATTATATATTTTTTATAATCCTGTATTATAAAGCTATTCTCTATTAAGATAAATATATAGAATAGTTATCTATTCTATTTTAATTAGAAATACAATATATTTTAGAATAAAAGAAAGATAGAATTAAAGATATATTCTATATTAGTTTAACTATAATTCTATTATATTTTACTATATAAGATTTACTAGCTAATACTTGGTAATTAACTAATATCTAAAAAAATTTATAACTTAGCTTAAGTATTATAAATAACTATTAATTATCTTTTCTATGCTTTGAATATCTTAATAATAAAATAATAAATTTAATATTTCTTGATCAATGTGTCTACAATAATCTTATATTTCTCTTGATAAAGACTTGATTAAATTCTATCAAAATTTATTTCTATAGTAGTTTCCTAATCACTAACTTTTATAAGAGATTATCTTTAGTCATAGAATAAGACTGAATCCTATAAGACATAGGAAAGTAATAGGATACTTTAGCTCTTGCTTTAGCTCTTATCTTGGCTCTTGTTTAGGGGCTGCTTGTTGTTTCAATCTCAGTTTCTGAAGCGGCGCTGGTCGGCCTCTTTCGACCAGCAGGATCTAGTCGGGTGCTCTCGGTCGAATGCTGAATGCCAGGTCGCGAAAGCTGTTGCTCAGCCGACTGATATGAAACAGTACAGTTCTCCAGTCGCGTTACATCCGGCACGCATCTCTCGCCTTCATCCGGTATCGGACTCACGTGACCGTCATCATGATTGGCACCGGTGGGGTCTTCAGAGGAAGACGGACCTGCTTCTGGAACTTCAGAGGCAGTTGGGTTGATAGCGACATGACATTTCCCACCATCCACGCATCGTAGAGAGACCGACGATTTATGACTTCGTGCATCATCATTATTCCGCGCACCGAAGAAAAAAAAGGTATCTGGGTGTGGAAAACCATCAATATTGATATTAACACTGCTCATCTCTTCAGAGTCGCCTTTGAGCTCTCGGAAAGAATCTAGAAACATAACTACTAAGCAAGGCTTCCTCGCTAACTAGACGGGGCAGACCCGTACGTACCTTCGCCGGATGGCAGGGTAACAGTCTCTGCCGCGAGAGGGGTGCCGTTTGTCTCAATTACGGACACTTGGTGGTCCAAAGAAGATCGGGGCTCGCTATTCACGCTAAGGCATCCATCACGGTCAATCCGTCGGGCCGTAGAATTGCCCGGTAGGATTCCAGGATCACGGACATGTGGAACGTACGCATGAAAAAAAGACTTGGAAACGGGAGGTTTGGGGGGCAGGGGATGATTCATGGTGCCAGAGGTCAGAGAAGAAGGGAAACTGCGCGGTAAAGGAGGGTTAGGGAAAGGGAGAGTGTTAAACTGTAATTTTGGGACAGGGGACGACATGACCAGAGGTCCGTTGTAGGAAATCTGGCGGTCCATGCTGAACGACATAAGAAGTAGGAAGCGGATTGAACTTGGCAAGGTTGGTGTTTTGTGGGGGGGTGTACTGCGCGGTTTGCATTGCTGTTCAACTCGGGATGGATGAGAGAATTTATATCCAGCCAGCCAATTAGATAGCGGCCGAAGTCGTGGAGCAATTTAAATTCCTCGGATCTTGACGAGAGGGTACGGAAGCTCCGATAATGCCGTCTCCCAGGATGATTAATCCAACTGGCCCTGGCGTTCCACGATGCTGCGGCCTAATCCACGGTGCTAGGGCGCCTTGAAATTTTAGTTGCATACCTCTCACTTAGGATCTAGCCAATATGATGCATCAGCCGCTACAGAGAGGTTGTACGATCAATTCGAAGGATTGGCCAAACATTAACCGCAATGGGTAATTGTTCAAAACAACACGACGAGCGACGTTGACGCACTGGTCATGGGAGCAAGAGAACACTGCGACATTCGATAATAACCTCGCATCAGCGAATGAACGTGCCTGTAGCGTGTCTCGTTCCATAACCATGTTTCATGGGGGCGCAGCGGATCGGAAAGTCGAGGACGGAGCTCCAATCGGTTATTAGTTGGCCGTGGTATTCGGTTCTAGACCTTGAAGAACCGCATTCCGCGAGGTTGTGATCGGTGACGGTGGTGAAAATAACACATGGGATCGCCGTTGAGGCATTTATGCCATTGGATTTGTTTTTCCAGGTATAGTCCCGTCATCATCTAGGCAATCCAACTGCATACAACGGCATACAGGATCTACATGGTGCGGGCGAAAATGTAACACAAGACGGACAGCCACGGAACGGGATAGGGGAGTGGGGCTAGTCATAAGCTGTAATCAGCCTTGGAGCCTGTCGGGCGTGGAGTCCGTGTCAGCCTTGGAGGAGAGTTGAAGGGGCAGATACCATAGCAGATAGAAGACCGTTCAAAAAGAACGAGTTCTGAAGTCAACGCATTGTCTAGTAGGGGGTTGGAAAATCAGAAAACAGAGAATATAAATAAATTCACCACATGATAAAACAGGGGAAAACAGAATCAGCTCCACGGCCGATCAGGTCAAGCCAGATTGAGGGAGAGGAAACTGGAAGTGAAGGTGACGCAAGGGCGCAGGCGCAATTTCCGAGTGGGAAAAGAGGGGCGAAAAGGGGCTTCAGGGGAGGGCCAAATGGATGGATCAGACGACCAGCCCCCGACCGAGTGAGTGCAGAATATGGGAGGTAGAATTTGGGAGGAAGAAGAAGTTGGGAGGGAATGTGCTTGGAACAGCGAGGGGAGGATTCTTATACTTGTAGGACGAGGCGGGCGGTGATTACAGTACACGGTATCCGGGCACCATTCCCGAAACGGCAAAGCTAACCGGAAGCGGGAATTCACAGGTCCTCGCTTTACATTTCCTAAAATGGAACCGGGCAAACAATGGAGCCCCTTTTCATGTAACCTGTACGGAGTACGGAGTACGGAGTACGGGGGAATTGGTAAGTCTTGAGTCTTGACCTCGTCCACTCACTTCTTCAACCTCAGTGTGCTATTCCAAACATGCCTCGCGTAGCCAAAAAATCGTCGACCCGGACGCCATTGGATCCAACCAATGCGAACGGGCTCCTGTCCCATCTTCCATGCGAGAAGTCCCACATTCCCCAGGGGATGCCTGGCGATGAGAACACAAACCCCATCCTGCTTTCGCCAGGGAAACCTACGGATACTCAACCCACAATTACATCTCCTCCTCAAGCCCCGCAACAGGGGACAAAGCGGAAAGCCGACACGCCCGAACCCCAAGAGATAGACGAGGATGACCCGCGTCTGGAAGTCTTCAAATGGGACTGCAACCAGATCCGACGCCGGATCAAAAACTTCATCGACTCCAAGGAGATGAAGATCGGCGAGTTCCAAAAAGTCCTCGGTGTGTCGTCGAAAAGCTATAATGACTTCCTGAAAATGAGTGGTCAGATGAAAGGCAGCGGCTCCAATACATATGCCTCCGCGCACCGGTTCTTTCACAAACGTGAGCTGCAAGGGATCAAGGCGCCGAGGAAGAAGCCGATCAGCAAGCAAGCGAAATTAGATACCGAGCAGAAGTATGATGTCGGCGCGATTCACCTTCCCGGCGAAGCGGAAGGCGAAGTGCCGGTCTATGATACGTGCGACGTGGTCCGGAAGAAGATCCGGGCTCATCTGCGTGTTCCGAATGTGACGCAAGCTGGTTTTCTCCGGGAAATTGTGAAGACGTACCCACCGCATCTGATGAAGAAGTTTCAAGGTAATTCTCTCACCCGCTTTTTGGATATGTCTGGTGCCAATGCGGGCAATACGAGCGCGGTCTTCTACGCTGCCTATGTTTTCTTCGAGAAGTTGCGTATCCGTGATGGGCAGCCCAAAACCAAGTTTCGTGAAGATATGGAGAGGGTCTGGGGTCGTGGTGGATTTGATACCAAGAGCCCTACGAATCGGAGTTATTGGTGTCGTGCCAACGAATATGTGTATGGCGATGAGTACGGTCAGATGAAGGTTGGCAAATATTAATCTTCAGAATACGCCGAAGACCATATTTTGATTTTCCGTTTCTCGAGGTCTTGTCCAGTGGACCCGTAATGTGATCTAGTTTCATAGCAATTGCAATCTTTCTATAATATGGTATCCAGCGGTTTGCGCCCTCCAACGTCTCTACGGTACAGGAACCTCGTCGTCGGGATGAGAATAGCAACACTCGGTTTGCAAGACGATGCGATGATTCGCTTATCTTGTGCTGTTTTTTTGTTTTTTTTTTGAACTCCCACTGAGTGCGGACGAATGCTGACGAATACTGCAGTCAATACAATTGGCTCTAACCATGCGACAAATGAAGCTCAACCAATGGAATATTCTCCGACGTCCTTTCGCGTTACCAATCGACCATTTGGAGTGGCTATACAAGTATTGTGCAACGAGCGAATAAGTCAGACAAGCAAAGTCTGTGAGGGATTTCCAACTTGGCTTGGTTATGTTTCAGCCGCATGTCCTATGTTGATGAAGAAAAGACTTCTTCACATTATAGCCCGGCAGAGTGGTGTCCAAGGATTTAAAGATTCGGGACATTATACGCCTTCCAACGGGGGCTCGAGAACACCGAGTCCTGAGTCCAGGATCAGGCGTATTCCTATTTCAGTATGGGCAGATGTAAGAGATCTACGTGGTGGCCTGCGCTCCTCCTTGTCACAGGGGTACAAACAATGAGTCTTTTTACCCCTCGTGCCACAATCACTGGCAACACCGGCCTGGTATCACTCTCTCCGGAGCCTACTGTATTGGATCGTCATCAGCTTGCTCGCCGTTATGAAACCAAATTTGGTCCGGTGAGGGACTGCGGCTACTGGGGGGAGAATGGTAAGTGACAGCGTCTCGACGGGCACCAGCTTTTGCAGAATGTGTATTGACAATTCCTTTTCCATCTAGCGACGTACCGTTGTGGCGAACGCTACCACTGTCGATTCCATGCATCCAATGCTGCTTTCCCGGGAATGCTGGGTTGCTGCTCAAACAGCTCGGATACACCATGTTCGGGCTTTCTGAGTGTTTGTTACGGGACTTATCAGATAGCCCAATCCCCTTCATTGCTCTCTTCGACAGACGACTTGGCGATGCTCTGTACGGATAAGGACTTTCCACACTGTTTAGCCTACACATGGCCTGATATGAATATTTCTGCATTCTTATGTACCAACTTCACGAGGCAGGGAACTCCGACACTACACACGATGTCGACCTACACAAACGCCTCTGGCATCGGCGCAACGGTGGTTTCTGTCCTGTCGGTTTCAGGGATCAGTGATGATGAGTTGATCACGCGGCAAAATATCAAATCCACGAAGAAAACGGGTCAGTCATCAACCTCCACGGCCGAATCCTCGTCAGCCCCCCTTCCTACCCTGATAGGTGCGGTAGTTGGATCGGTAGTAGGAGTGGCTATCGTAATCGCCGCCTCTATTATCATTTTCTGGGTGTTACGGAAGAGGAAACAGCCCCAGGATGGATCTATCGAACTCTCATTAACCCTTTCCCCTGACAGAGCGGAAGCCGTTGAACTCCCTGGTCACTCGCCGGTTGAGCTTGATGCCAGTAATATTCATCGGTAGCGTGCACTCAAGTTGAGCCTCTGTGCTAGTTTGTCTACATGAAATCACGAAGTCTGCCCGGGGAAAGAGCAACAATACATGAGTGGATGAAAGTGGGACTTTGGTCCAGTCTGGGATATTTGTACTTCTATGCTTAAAGGTATTGTACAACAGTACGTTCATTCTCTAAATAGGTCTCTCATCAAGAAGACACACTCACCTCCATTGTAGCTGTACGAGTCCACCATTCCCTAGCGCTTGCAATTCCCCCCATGAATGTGCTTCCATCCTTTGACCACATGGAGGGCCTTCGATAGCCGCCGACGCGAAATCACTTGCACCGATACTATCTGGATGCTACGACAAAACTCTCTTACGGCAGGGAAGGCTACTGCTACGCGTGAAGGACATTCATTCACTGCTTGCTCGGTATGATCCAGTCCATTGTCACTCATACTTTATATGTATGAGAACTGTATGTGTCACATACACAGCTTCGCTCTGTTGAACAGATATACGGAAACGTGCGACACTTCTTTTGCCAAGCTTTACATTTTTGGAATACGAACGACTACGGACGACTTGGCTGTTGTAGTGCAGATCTTCAGGGTACCCACTTGCATTGGGAGAATGTCTCGAGTCACTTCAATTGGCCACCAATATCTGAGATACGCCCGAAGATCCCAGACGCAACGTGGCAAAGCATCTAGGGCAGCAAGACATGTTGCGAGCGGCACACCACGTCAGTTTAGTTCCTCAAAATGGAAAATATGAGCTTCCAATGTATCGCCACCGCAAATCTCTGCTGGAGAGCCTATCCCACTGAGAATTCCAGTATGGCCCCCATGTCTGGTTTCGGAAGCCGGTGAAGTCAACATACTGGGGATCGCCTGTCATGATCTATGACTGCCAGAGAGGACCTGGCACGATCTTCCCGATGGATGAGAGCCAGGCCAGCATACGGTGGACAATGTTGCGGGGTATGATAGCTACCCTAAATGTACTTGGAAAGCTACACTTTCATCTCACTGGCAAGTACTAATTGAATAGTGTTCGATAGAGACGACACTCACGCCACAAATACGTAAACCCTTCCTGGTTTCGTAGAACAATGCAAAGCTTTCTGTTGCCCGTCCTTTGTGAGACCCAGCGATAAATAGCCTGCAAGAATAAGGCAGGTCTTAAGGATTCCTGCAATATCCATGCGTCATTTATCGGGGAATACTGGTTTATGCGCCCGATGATCGTCTAGGTCTTCGTTTTCGACATGAGAGCCTACTATGAACAACGCAGTGCGCTTAGCTCGATGTAAGTTGCAGCAGTTGTGTGTGGAGCTTCTAACTTCATAGTATGCCGTGTCTCCACGGACAGGCCAACATTTGGGACATAGACTTCAGCAATCCTTTCCGTCGTGAGTGAAGATAAGACTCCCACTCGCTGTCGTAGCTGGCGGGGGCTACCAACGAACAAGGATAATCCATTATGCATCCATGGCAAGATCCTTCAGCTTCTGATCGTTGAAAGCACTGAATCTTGAAGTACCCACAATGCACGTCTGACTTGGCGAACAGGGTAGTCGTTTTGCAACTGCGACCAATGCGATTGAAGCCATTACGCTGAACCTTTTTGATCCATTTATTGCACCGTTTAAATATAATATAATATTTCTCACCAAGGACGCTTCCGAACAAGGTATGACGGAAACCCCTGCTCGGAAGAACATCTCGATGAGCAAAATGCATACAATTCGGTGGGTGGCCGATGTTGGCAAAGGAGAGGGGAAGATGGAAATGAACCAGTAGAAAGGAAGAATAATATTCTCCGAGACTCTGAAGTCGATCTAGAAAGAGAGGGGAACTTCCATCCAATAATGCATGTCTTTAGGACAAGGAAAGAGTCCCCAGTGGGCCAGTGACGTGGCCCAATTTAACTATGCAGCTGGAGACTAGAACGGCACTGGCTGGGCTTGCAGACCCCGTCAGCTCCTGCAGACTGGATCTGGTGCCAATGGCCCATTACGGAGTATATCGAGCCACTATCATGGTCTGACGGTGGTATCCTGGGAACTTCTGTGCATTCTACGCCAGACCAGATTCTCATTACCCCTCAGTAGAATAAACTGGAAAAGCAAAGAGGATGAAGACACACATCAGTATTGGTCCCCGATGATCATGCCATCCTGAGGTGTGTATCACGGAGCGATGCAATACGTCGAGCCTGCCTGCTATAAAGCCGTCGTCCCATCACCGCAGTTGTTGGATCTGTTCTCAAGTGCAAGCATCAATTTCCGTATTCATTCCCATGTTCCCCAATCCTTCCAAATTCATACCAGAACCTTCCTCCTTCAAGATGGGAACCCATCTGGAGGATGCGATCAAAGATACCGCCGCCACCGTCATGGATTTGGGCAAGGATGTGGAACGGTTCCTCATCAGTTCGTGTCTTCTTCGGGGTATGATCAACTCGAATCTCACTGACCTTTCCCAGGTCTTGCAGATGCACCGCAGCAGGTCCTCCATGTTTATTCCTACAATGATCAGACGAAGACTATTGAGGAGATTTCTTGCATTCCTTTCAAGAAGGTGGATCTGAGCAAGACAAAGCTCGCGGATATCCGGGAGTTGTTGGTCAGCGAGAATGTTTTGGAGCCCAGACTGTATGCGATCCTTCCAGCAGATAGGCGAGAATACTAATTCCCAGCGTAGGCTCTGGAGTGCGTTCTGCAACCAACGTGGCGCAAAGGTCCTGGACACCGTGAGCTACAAGGCGTATCTTGGTATCTTGAACGAGAAGGTGAGTTCGTCTCTTCCTCAATCTGGGATATCTGACTGATCTTTGGTAGTCAAGCGGAGTTGGGGTACGTTCGATCAATCTGCCTGGACGCCCATAAGCATATCCTGACCGTTCTCAAGGACATCACGGCAGACAACGCCGATACCTATCGGGTTTACCTCAAGTCAGAGAAGAACATCGACCATGACTATGCGCAGAGTTTCCTTGATCGAGGAGTCAGAATTGCAATGGATGTAAGCAGCGTGCAATCACCTGGAGACAAACGATTTCTAACCCTTTGCTTTCCCCTCGCAGAAGAAACTTCCTGATCTGCCTGCTGCTTCCCAACCAAAGGCTCCAGAGCTGCCCACCAGCTTCAGCCACAACATCTTTGTCAACCCGACCACTACCTTTGCCATTGTGTATGGAGTTTTCACCCATTCCAAGATCTAAGTGATCCCTGGCTTACCGATGTCTCCTTCAGTCATCCTGCGGACATGTCGGAAACGCATTGGAGTGTTGTCATACGCAATAACTCCCTTCTCAATGGGTACCGAATCTACGACGCAGGGATAAAGATAGGAAAGGTCGTGGAGCGCTCAATGCATACAGGTAACTTCCTACAGTCGTAATCTTCGCAGCTCCGACGCTTATCAATCATTGAAGCATTTGTTCTCAAACCTCGTCCTTTCCTGAACCATCAGATCTCGGCTAGTGCTGCCTCAGATGCCATTGCCAAGCACAAGGTATGCTCGTTCTCGTTTGACCCGCAGCATGTCTCTCCTCTTATCTGACCATTACCAGCAAATGCTGAAAATCCCGCGATTCCGTATCGACGATGACTCCTACATTGAGCAGTTCGAGAAGACCAAGTCAGTCACTCGGGCCATTGCTCAGAACTCCTTGTCCCAATTCTCAGCAGAGTTGGCTGTGTAAGTCTTGCATTCTCTCGCAGACCTGGACCAGGCTCACTGGAGAAACTGCAGCGAGGGAGGTGCATTCGGATGCAGCGCCGGTCTGTCTGCGAGTTACGGTCAAGACAACTCCTCTTCGTCCGCATCAAGCTCGAGTGAGGATACTCGAGTGATGACCATCACTTACAATGTACGTCCGAGTTAAATTGGCATTGGGGTAATTGTCACTCACCCTCACATTGACAGTTCCCTCGAGTTGTCATCGACTTCGACCGCTATAGCCTCGACCTTTCTGACGAGTGCAAACTCGAGCTGGAATCTGTGGACTCGGCCGCTGGTATTGATAGCTTCAAAGACAAATACGGTACGACGCTCATCTCCCCTGCGTTGTACATACCTTAGCAAATATGTTATACCCAACGGGCTAACGTGACGGAACACAGGTCGCTTCTTTGCCACTCGTGTCGAACTTGGAGGGAGACTTCATTCCTCCGAAGAGTCCACAGCTACTACTGCTGCCGCAAAAGCCGACCAGGCGAAGTCCATGCGAGCGGCGGCCGCCCTGTCGTTCTCGTCACCCTTCGTGCAGGCCTCTGCTAACGCCAGCTATGGTAAATCCTCCCAGTCCAGCTCGGAGGATTCCAGTAGCTCGTCGAACCGGGCTGTCTGCTGGGAAGCGAAGGGTGGTGATACTCTGCAATGTAATGAGTGCGTCTCAGCTCCCCTCGGTATCGCTCATGTATTATGAGATCCACCTATGCTGATGTATGCCCTAATCCACAGCCCGACAGCGTGGGCCTACACAGTTGGGTCTTTCTATAACTGGCGCGTTGTCAAGGTAAGCCTGGCCTCCCCGCCGAGTTGGGTTCCCATCCTTTCTGACTCCGTTACGCAGCAATCGAGAATCGTGTCTCTCGAAGATGTGATTGCAACCATCCCCGGTTACCAGGACATCAAGCAGAAATTCACCGATATTCTCAAGAATGAGAGCAAGACCAAAGCGACCGCCACCCAGCTCACGATCGGGTTCAAGTTGAGCTCCCCGTACTACCACAAGGATGTAGGCGTCAAGTCGAACTCAAAGGATGGCAACTTCAGTATGTTCTGAGCCACGGCGGAGAGAGATGGTCCGCTAATATCTCGCAGTACAAAACATCTTCGACCTCGCCACGGAGAAGGTGATGACCGAAGAGCGGGTGAGCTATCTGAAAACGCTCTCCACCTCCATATCGGGTGCGACCCCCCTGGAATTACAAGAAAGCAGCGGCTCGAACAGCCAGAAATTCTATGTCAATGTGGAGTCCACCGAAAGCAACGAGGACAAACAAGTATGTTACTTCACACAGCCCTGTGTCTCAACCCATCAGACCGTGTGTCATTGACTCATTCGTCCAGCTCCAATTCGACTACCCCTACCGCATTTACAACAAATCGGGCGACCAGAACACCTGGCTCTCCTCCAACCCCATCCTGTCCGGCTACTTGACCACCTCGTTGATCTGGGCCGGAAACCCCGAAAATGCCACCTCATTCCAGTTCCTCTACCCTCGAGCTGGCCACCGGCCCAAGTATATCCAGAACGGCGATCCTACGTACCTGGTGATGCTTGATAAAAATGGCCAAGAAATTTCCTGGGCGACGCCCCTTTCGAAACCGAGCAACAGCCTGGGAACGGATGTCAACGAAACCGCGGAAAACATCAGTTTATTCTCGTTCAAATTCAACTATGTCTGATCGGCCGATGCGATGCGCTGGGAAGGTGGAATTGGTTTGGTTTTTCTGGTGTCTGCCGGATTACTGTCTATTGGGCTTGTTTCTACGGCTACAACGTCAATAGTTAGGTCTTAGGAAGCTATTCAACTTGAATATAGTGTCTGGTATCGTACCGACGTACCTGGTCAGGATAGGAAGAAATTAGAAAGGATCTGCGTCGCTTCTAAATGGTAAAATACCACGTTTCATTGGTTTCATCCCATCCTCTTGAAGATCCAGGATGTGGACACGTGATCTGCGCCCCGTTTCTCAGGCAACAAAAAGCAATCACCCTGAGTTAGCAGACGATTAGATGGATGATGGGGGTTACGATCCCGCGCGAAAAGAGAATGAAGAGAAGATAGATCGATCGCTGGCTCGAGGAACTGGAATGCCAACCGAACCCAAGGCCCCCTTCGTCCAACGGCGCAGGTGATCTCTCGGTCCCAATACCAAAGCGGGTGAAAATATCCACGAGCGGAGGGTCGACCAGACCTGCTGCTGATGACTTGGACACGGCGAGTCTCTCCATAGCTCTGGATCCCTCTGTCCAGTCTTCGTCGGGTCCACGACAACGGAGTCCGGCAAGGGAACTCCTTAATGAACTACCGCACTCAAACCCGTCTATTCACTGTACTCGTCCGAAAATTGTTCCTCTGCCAGAGAAGGTCATGTCCCTGCGAAAAGCGCTATGCCAAAACTTCGGCTTCCAGGTGATTAGGGGGGTGAAAGTAAGTTTTGTTTGAGAATGCCATGATGCGGTTGAGGGCCAAGACAGAATTGTGAGAAAACCATTGTCGTACTCTGACTGCAAGCTGATTTCGCAGTATATCGAAGGCCCTCTAGAAGTCGTGGCTGCCAGTACCCGGACATATTACGGGATATTCAAGCTTCTAGACCTGGTCAGTAGAGCCTCTGTCTATGCGGAAGACGTCTATTGGCTGTGGTTTCGAGATGAAATACTGGGATGTCTGCGTGTTGAGCACGAATGTGATCCATCCGCAGCGATAGCGATTAACTGTATGGGCTCGGTGGGAATAGTCTGAGTGGAACGGTCGAGGATGTAAAATCTGTACTCATTCATCGGAATCGATCGACGAAAGGGTGGATGGTTTGGGATTGTCAACACCGAACTGCTTTATTTCCAATATCGTCGACGCCCATTTTCTATCAGGATTTGGTTAATTTCCTACTTTTCCTCCTTGCTAAGTTTTATCTAATTCTTATGTGAGCCTCGACTAAGGAAAATCTAGACCTATTCGGTGCTTAGTCCTGATTGCTGAACCATATTTAAAACGCCCGTTCGCGAATAATCTGCGCGAGCTATCATGTAATAACTTGAACCGAGTGGAAAAGTTTGTGCACTAAATCTGACCATTTCTATATTACAGTGGCCTTCCTCTTCCCGTTTGGTCCGATAAAGTCCAAAGAATTAGCCTGGTTTGCTATACAAATCGACAGGGTGAAGGAGGAACTTCGCAACAGCAAGTCGTGAGGTCATCCTGAATTAGGGTTCCCTCTGATCACGGATCAGTAATCAAACATCGACATCAGAATCCCCGTTGCTGGGCCTCACGCCAGCGTCGAAAATGCAATAAGGGCCCGTTGAGAGGCTTCCTGCCCATCATGGATCGCACGTCTTTCCCAGTCCCAGGGGACTACCGGACATCTCTCGCCGATCCGAACATGTCCCGCCCGAAGCCCACGGTCCAACCGTTCGCTGGCCGAATTGGCGGCAACCAAGGGCTGGTCCTCGACCGCACTGATCCCGACAATGCCGACCTCTTAAAGAAGGTGCCCGATGCGGCACCGTTGATGACCATCCGCGAGGGATTCGACCTGCGCGGATTCTGGGATCTGGATCTCTGGAAGTTCGGCTTTATCGAATGCCTGGGTGAGGCGCTACGGATCCGATCTGTTGGTCTCCCGACCATCGAAGCTGACTTCTCCCAACAGGGACCATGATGATGGCATTCGTCACCTCGTGGATGTCACTGCGACCCGCTTCCTCCGCGGCGAATGTCACTCCGTCCTCCGCCTCGGGCGTCTTTTCCACCTCGGTCTTTCTGGGCCCCCTCTTCGGTGGAATCAGCAACTGGCTCTTCCTGACCCTGTTCATCTTCACCTTCTCGAACGTCAGCGGCAGCCATCTCAATCCCACCATTAGTCTGGCGACCTTCTTCGCACGTCTGATCTCGTTCCCTCGAGTGGTGATCTATCTGCTCGGCCAGACCCTCGGCGGCGCATTAGCCGGCTTCATGCTTCGAAGTGCGTACGGGTCTCGGAATTTTACCGTCGGCGGCTGCACCATCGATCCCCAGTTGGTCCCCGTGGACGAGGCATTCCTGCTCGAGTTCATCTTTTCCTTGATCCTCATCTTCCTGTCCTTCGGCGTCGCCCTGGACCCCCGACAGGGATCCATCTACGGCGCCGCGCTGTCCCCCTTTCTCGTCGGGATGGCGCTGGGCGTCGTGAGCTGGGGCTCGTCCTTCACTCGCGCGGGTTACGCAGGCGCTTGTTCGTATCCTCCCCGCTCTTCTGGCCCTGGCCGTTCCTGACGCTTCCATTCTTCACTAGCATTAAATCCCGCCCGGTGCTTCGGTGTCTATATCGCCACGTCCTTCCCCGGCTATCACTGGATCCACTGGGTACGTGCCCCGCGAAAAAGGGGAGG